>CABEEJ010002111.1:28138-41156 GCA_901482245.1 Timema douglasi
TTATAGCTCCGGTCTCATTTGGTTTCAAAAATTAAACGCTACTCTTCAATTTCCTCGATTCCACTATCCTCATGATGACATGACGCCCGCGATTGAGCTAATCCGACCAGGCAGCTGCCCCGCCATTAGCAATGACAGTGCCAACATTTGCGGATAAAGGGTGTCATGTGGTCAGTATATTAGCACCTTCAGCCGTTAACCTCAGTTTTCTAGACAGGAGCCGCTACCAGTTTATTCAAGTTGACCCTCATCTGTACTCATGAGGCTGAGTTTGACCCTGTTCCTGAACCCCTGTTTCACAGATAAACTCTGGAAGCGCCAGGAATCAAACTCGGCACCTGTAGCTAGTAGCTTTTATCACTAGAATCCAGAGGCGATCCATGACAATATATTAGTATTTAATAAAGGGTTCAATAACATCCACTCAATACCGGTGAACGGTGACCTGGTGGTCTAGGGGTAAGGTGTCGGACTTCTGTGCTGGCGGCCGGGGTTCGATCCTCGGTCCCGGCACAGATTTATCTGATTACCAAACCCTTCCTTCACCTCTGACAAGACATCTTGTGAATGTGGGGAATGCCGGGTCTCCACCGTGGTTCGGATTCCACGTTAAACTGTAGGTCCTCCATTTCATCTCACAATCACCCTACCATTACACATTAGCGTAAGTGCGTATAATTCGAACGGGTAGTAAGACGCGGTGCTAATAATATTACCGGTGAAAAATTCAAATTATCTTTGGAAAGCAAATCTGATTGAATCTGCGAACCTACTTAACTAAGTAATAATACAACTGACAACAAATTCGGATAGAGATTGCCTCGTTTCATATCGAAAGGACGTAACGGAAAATTAAAATTATCAACCTCAAAAATTCAAACGTAAAGAAACAAAATGCATTTGAAAAAATAATGATACAATGATAAGATTAGGTTAGCGGGTAGTAAACAATAATTTGGTATGGGAGTCTGAAGCTGAGGCCAAGTAGCCCCCCCAACTATGCTATATTGTATACCATCCTAAATTCCAACAATTGCTGGTTCAGAGACGCCCTTTTCATCTTGTCCGCCCGTGCTAAATAATATTTGTGGCATCAAATTGTGAAACTAGAAATTTCCACTGTAATAATTACCAGTTCTTTTGTCTAGTCGAAAAAAAATATCTCAAAACCTAGGAAGCTTAAATTTTGCAGGCAGGTAGCCCCTAGCCCATTAGAATGCAGACATATTTGATGATAAAAAAAATCCAATAGGGGCCTCCAAAATGGGTGGATTTCCAAAAAAACAAAATCGAAGAAAGTCTCAAAGCTCAGAAGAACTAAGAAGCTAAAATTTTGCTGATAGGTGGCCCCGAGTCAAAAAGGGTGCAGGAATATTTGGTGACGTAAAATTCCCAAGGGGCACCCAAAATGGAGGTGGGAGTTTCCAAGAAAACAAAGTCGAAATACTCTCGAACCCCAAGCTAAACAAATACTTAGCTATGAGATTATATATAAAACTTACATGAACATAAGTTTAGTAGGTTAACAGCCTTGTGTGGTGGACAAGACCACTAAGTTGATACGCCTTAATGCACTGCCTAAACCATCTTTGAGACACTTAGTTTGAATCCCGGCGAGGAAAAGTATTCTTACGCGTCTCACGTTGCTAACATTTTAGAGGTATATAATAAAACAAAATTTAGCACCGCGTCTTACCACCGTCTGATATTACGCTTATTTAATAATTACTCTGAGGGATGACGAAGGTTGGAGTGAAAACCATTTAAGAAAAAGCATCCACAGTACACATTATAAAGTTCGAACCACGATCTCCCTGTCATCGGCAGTCTAGTAACTATTCTATTGCGAGAGTGATGCCCTAGACCATGCGGTCCCTGAAGCTGGTGAGGTAGCCTATAGCTCTAGCCCAACTCTGACAATTCTGTGAGGGACGGTTCAGTCCAATTGATTTATTTGAACATTAGATATAATATAACTTGATAAATTCACACCTTGAACCCCACATTAACCAAAACATATTAAGATAAAACAAATTCAGTTGTATGCCCCCCTAAAGCTGATGGAGTGTTCTGTTCTGACACGAGAGAAGGTTGATGTTGTGAGACACGAGAGAAGGTTGATGTTGTGAGACATGAGAGAAGGTTGATGTTGTGAGACACGAGAGAAGGTTGTTGTTGTGAGACACGAGAGAAGGTTGATGTTGTGAGACACGAGAGAAGGTTGTTGTTGTGAGACACGAGAGAAGGTTGTTGTTGTGAGACACGAGAGAAGGTTGTTGTTGTGAGACACGAGAGAAGGTTGTTGTTGTGAGACACGAGAGAAGGTTGTTGTTGTGAGACACGAGAGAAGGTTGTTGTTGTGAGACACGAGAGAAGGTTGTTGTTGTGAGACACGAGAGAAGGTTGTTGTTGTGAGACACGAGAGAAGGTTGTTGTTGTGAGACACGAGAGAAGGTTGTTGTTGTGAGACACGAGAGAAGGTTGTTGTTGTGAGACACGAGAGAAGGTTGTTGTTGTGAGACACGAGAGAAGGTTGTTGTTGTGAGACACGAGAGAAGGTTGTTGTTGTGAGACACGAGAGAAGGTTGTTGTTGTGAGACACGAGAGAAGGTTGTTGTTGTGAGACACGAGAGAAGGTTGTTGTTGTGAGACACGAGAGAAGGTTGTTGTTGTGAGACACGAGAGAAGGTTGTTGTTGTGAGACACGAGAGAAGGTTGTTGTTGTGAGACACGAGAGAAGGTTGTTGTTGTGAGACACGAGAGAAGGTTGTTGTTGTGAGACACGAGAGAAGGTTGTTGTTGTGAGACACGAGAGAAGGTTGTTGTTGTGAGACACGAGAGAAGGTTGTTGTTGTGAGACACGAGAGAAGGTTGTTGTTGTGAGACACGAGAGAAGGTTGTTGTTGTGAGACACGAGAGAAGGTTGTTGTTGTGAGACACGAGAGAAGGTTGTTGTTGTGAGACACGAGAGAAGGTTGTTGTTGTGAGACACGAGAGAAGGTTGTTGTTGTGAGACACGAGAGAAGGTTGTTGTTGTGAGACACGAGAGAAGGTTGTTGTTGTGAGACACGAGAGAAGGTTGTTGTTGTGAGACACGAGAGAAGGTTGTTGTTGTGAGACACGAGAGAAGGTTGTTGTTGTGAGACACGAGAGAAGGTTGTTGTTGTGAGACACGAGAGAAGGTTGTTGTTGTGAGACACGAGAGAAGGTTGTTGTTGTGAGACACGAGAGAAGGTTGTTGTTGTGAGACACAAGAGAAGGTTGTTGTTGTGAGACACGAGAGAAGGTTGTTGTTGTAAGACACGAGAGAAGGTTGTTGTTGTGAGACACGAAGAAGGTTGTTGTTGTGAGACACGAGAGAAGGTTGTTGTTGTGAGACACAAGAGAAGGTTGTTGTTGTGAGACACAAGAGAAGGTTGTTGTTGTGAGACATGAGAGAAGGTTGTTGTTGTGAGGCACGAGAGCAGGTTGATGTTGTGAGACACAAGAGAAGGTTGTTGTGAGACACAAGAGAAGGTTGTTGTAAGACACGAGAGAAGGTTGTTGTGAGACACGAGAAAAGGTTGTTGTGAGACACAAGAGAAGGTTGATGTGAGACACGAGAGAAGGTTGTTGTTGAAAGACACGAGAGAAGGTTGATGTTGTGAGACACGAGAGAAGGTTGTTGTTGTGAGACACGAGAGAAGGTTGTTGTTGTAAGACACGAGAGAAGGTTGTTGTTGTGAGACACGAAGAAGGTTGTTGTTGTGAGACACGAGAGAAGGTTGTTGTTGTGAGACACAAGAGAAGGTTGATGTTGTGAGACACAAGAGAAGGTTGTTGTTGTGAGACACAAGAGAAGGTTGTTGTTGTAAGACACGAGAGAAGGTTGTTGTTAGAAAGCCACTCCAACTTGTCCGAGTAGGAGTGTTAATTAGATGACGAGGTTTCCTGTTCCGCCCACTGGACCAATGGCGAGAGGTGAAGGATCTTCAAGCCATTCATCTCCACACCCATTTATTTACTCTCCAATTTTTTATGATTATTGTATCTACTGTACTTTATAAACACGGGTATAGAAACACTCCAATTACAAAATTAATTTGGGAACAGCACACTTACCAAGTATGAGTAGCAAGAGTTATAGTGTGATAGAGATACAGAGCTATTTACCATTTTTAATATATATATATATATAATCATTGCCCCCTTCAGATGAGGTCGGCTTCTCTAACCACTCGATCTCAGTGATGGACTCTTTATTTTTCAAACTGAAGCCGAACTGACCAGATTTATTTTAATACGTTACGGCCAATGCCCGGAACCGGATACTTGGTGAAATGGCTGGACTATTCTCATCTTGGCCAGCTGATCCAGCCGCATACAGAAATATTAACGGGGGGAAATTTGAATTCGCGATCTGGTCACTAAAAGCACTAAACGACCACGAGAGCCTGGCCAGTGCCCGAGATGGTAGTATGACCTGACAAAACCCCAACCTAACCCAAGGTAACACGGAGACCGGACCCTGGCCTCAACCCACACAGGTTGTAAACATGGTAATATATAAAAATGGACGGTAGAAAATTATATATTATAAGGCATAAGAAGCTACGACATGCCGAGCAAGCCGGTAGTGGTAAATATATGGCTTGAATAAGAAACTGACACAGGCTGGAAACCGCAATGGAGGTAAAGTAAAAATAATTCCAAAATGCACTTTGATGAACCTTATTAAAACCCTTGATACCAAGTTTTAACCCAATCGGTAAAATAGTTTAGGGGATCATGAAACTTTAAGGGGTCGAGAGAAAATATGCAAATAAAATACAATATATTTGTTTTAAAATGTGTTATAATCATGATCATTATCATCTCTACAATCTTACCCAAGCAATTCACAAGTTTTATTTTTAGTAAATAAAGTCCTTCCAAGTCTTGCATCGATCGCTTCATCCTTTTAACAACTGTCAAATAAATTGTTGTCGACCCTGGAAGAGCCTTATGGGTCTTTGATAAACTGTGAAAACTAAAGCCTGTGTGTTGACAAGCTTCTGAAAGCTTTCTGACCTTCCAAACGGCACGCCTTTACCTGAAAGCTCCAACCATCTTACCTCTTAATGCACTGTCGGGAGCTTTTCATGTCACCTGACCTCTCGGTAGTACTCACAAAGTATTATTCGTGCGAGCAAATAGTTACTTATTCGTTCAAGATAGTGTATGCGCATCCATGGATTGGGAAAGAGTGATGGAAAACACACAATGCCCATAATATCATTACCCGCATCGGTGATCACAAGGTATACGTTGTCAATCTTTCCAAAACCTGGATTGTTAGTGAGGGGGAGGTCAGGACTCGAATCTCGCGCAGGTGTTTTAGCGTATGTCATATTTGACCGATATATATATAATCCAGTTCGGTCACCTCTGTGTGTCTGTGTGTGTGTGTACTATTCTCTGCCCTGATTTCACAGAACGTTACACCATAGGAGGTTGTCTACATGTCATACCCGGAATGAGATGATATTGTGATGATAGTGATTAAGAAGGTGAGGTGATCTTAAACCTAATCAACTAGACCAAGATGACCGTTTGGGATGATTCCCCTTTCGGGTAAGTTACCCGTGGTGCCAGCCGGGAGTCTAACCCGGCACACCTATGCTCGTGGCCAGGTGCCCTGACCACTACATCTCTGAGCTGGTTCTCGCGCGCGTGTAACGGTTTCTTACCTTCCATGCACACAGTGTACCTGTCTCATCCTACTTGATTGGTTGTTAAATGTGAATATCCCGGATTGGTAGCGAAACGCGGTTCACAAACATAAACAACCAATAAATAGCCTTGTAAACGAGACCACGAAATAAATTTAAAAAGGCGTGTATATTAAGATTCCGGGAAAAGGAAACTATTAAAAAGAAAAATAACATTTGTTATGTTAACAACATTGATGTTATTTCAATATATTATTAGTGTGATTTTTATTTTCTCATAACAAGAAAAAATATGGTAATCTTGAAAAAATTGAGATTATGATGTATATTTACGTTTTATGTGAACCCAAACCCCCCAAAAAGTGTATTTTACAATTCCGTCTGCCCCCATGTCTGTCTGTCTGTCTCTGATCATGGATCCAAAACGGTTACATGGATGTTGTTTACTGATGAGTGATTTTTTAGTTCAAAATTTTTTGAAAATGGCTCTAACGATTTTGTTTAAAATGCATATCTAGGATTTGGTTGACGTGACAAATAGCACTTAAGGCCTATACTATATTTTGGGGTTTATAGTTATATTACTGATGAATGATTTTTCAAAATCGTTAAATAACTTAGAAATGGTTCTATCGATTTGATTTGAATGGGTATCGTGGGGTTTTTGACATGACAAGTTGCACTGTATAGTTGTTTTGAGTTGAGTTGAGTTTAAAATGGATATATTTGGAGCGGTTGACCTCCCAAATAACACTATATACTTAGTTTTTTGATTAAATTTCGTTTAAGGGTTAGTTCACTGATAAATGATTTTTGTAAAATTTTATTATTAAAAAAAACTCTTACAATTTTGTTCAAAATTGATACTAAGGGACTATTTTAAAGGATCCATATTAAAATAATAATAGTAATAATAATAATAATAAAATTTAAGGGTAATTTACTGACAACAAATCTTAAAGAAAATTTAGTTTTAAAAAATTTGCCATGAAGATTAAGCTCAAAATTGGTCTCTAGGAATAGTTTTTTATGCTAATTAATAATAGGTTTATGTTATGACAGATTAAAAATAATTTCATGGCAGTTTACAAACATAAGAAATTTGCTAAAAATGTTTGAACAACTTGGTTTAAAATGTGTGTGTATATATATATATACAATAAACATATATATATATATATGTTTATTGTGATCAACAAGAATAGGTCCCGGGTTTAATTCCTGGCATGGCCGAAACATTTATCACTGTGGAAATGTGGGTTTCCCCTTTCCCAATGATGACTAAATGAATGGCCAGCTGCTAGGTGTTGTGTCTGTCCTAGATCAACTCTAGTTTATAAGTCGTGTCCTGATATAATCAGTCGGTTCAGAAAGTGCACGATACATGCCTCAAATAAATGAAAATGAAAATAAGGGAATCTGTTTATTTTTATTAGGAAAAATAACTTAAGAGTAATTTACAGATAGCCTGTTTTTGAACATTTTCTTCCGAGTGACAAAGCATATATACATATATGAAGGTAGAGTGTGTGCGGATCAAAAGGAAGGGGTAGGCCATGTAAAGACGTGGCTAAATGTTGTAGACGAATGTGTGAAAAAAGGAACAGTATAAATGTAATATGTATGTATAATACACAATATAGGAAAGTTTGTGCGATTGTCTCGTACCATATGTATTTACATTATCTACCAAAGGTGACAAAT
This sequence comes from Timema douglasi, assembly GCA_901482245.1. Taxonomy (NCBI): domain Eukaryota; kingdom Metazoa; phylum Arthropoda; class Insecta; order Phasmatodea; family Timematidae; genus Timema; species Timema douglasi. The sequence continues at coordinate 35,533 of CABEEJ010002111.1, forward strand.
GCAGATCTTATAACCTGACACATGGGTACGTGGAAGTAATTTGCCAATAGCTTTTTTAGCTCTCAGTTAAGGTTTTTCCTATGAGAAATGGGCTGTATATTTAGTTAAAATAAATGGTACGGAACTCCACATGGACTTTCTCGCTCTATTGTTTGAAAATGGAGATATTTACTCAAAACTAGTAACATATGTTAAACGAAATAATATATACTAGCAAACCCAAGCATAAATTGCACTATTCTTATGTAAAACATTTTTTTGAGTCCCGGTTTTAAATTTTATAATTTTATTTTTAAAGAATTAATGTCCTCATTTGTATGTTTGGACCGTTAAAAAAGATCAATGTTGGGTCCACAAGGGCCAACACTTCGTATTAAAATTTCTACTTCCGGTTAACATTTTCGACATTTTATAAGGTGTTGCACATCTTCAAGTCATCGCATTGCTATTAAATTCCTTATTTATAAATTTTGACCAAAAAAATGTAAATATTGACTATTGAGTCCAAAATGGATATAAATCATTGTTGTACAAACATTTCTCCTAAGAGGTTTAAGGAAAAACAACATTAACTTGACTTACTTTTATATAACTACTTTATGGCATTGGAGAATTATTGCGTTAAAACTCAAGTAGTATATCTTTACAACTAAAGCTCACAAAATTGTATTAATATATTTGCCAATATCTCAGAAACTGTTGTTTTTATAAAAATATATTTCATATACAAGTTTTAGATTTTTAATAATACTACAATTTTGCAATGATAAGTTATTTATTATCTCAAATAGTAGCGGAGATACGGAAATTTCAGCTTCTGTAAAGTACCCTAAAATTCATTTTCATGGGAAAATGAAAATAGTTTGTTTATTTATAATCTTAATCAACGCCTAGATACGGATTTTAATCAAAATTATTAAAGCCGATTTTGAGAAAACGGACTTTTTCTCTTTTTGCCCTTCTGTAAATTACCCTTAGTTTTAAGGTTATATCTCCAATTCCAAAAAACCCCTCGGGGCAACCCTATGAAAACACTAGATACCAAGTTTTAGCCAGATCGGTAAAATAGCTTAGGCTCTATTTGGATTTACAGACAGACGGAAATTCAAAAATTTCTCTTTCGGATTCGGGGGGGTCATGAAACGTCGAGATTCATCAAAATCTCGAGTTCAATTTTTTTGACGATCACAATACTTTCTCTACATGTAAGATAGCAAGAAAGTAAAAATACCCATTTTAGTTTGCAACAATGCGAAATGCTCAGATTTACTCGAAACGTTCCATCCACTTGAAGAAGAAATATGAGTCGTAATCTTGGCAACAGCGAAATGGAATGTCGCGGCTTGACGCGAAGAATACAAAGAGAGAGAGAAAGAAAGCCGTGCTTCAAGAGTGAAAGAGAAAACGGGGGGAGAGAAGAGGACGAACCGGCACGTGTGCGAGAAAGACGGGAAACGGATTGATGACTACTGGAAGAGAAATACTGAAAGAAAGGAAGGACACGAGGAAGAAATAAAGCATACCCTACCTGCCAAGTCCCTGATCATCCATCCCTCAGGATGTCACTTCACCAGAACTAGCCAATCATTCATCCGGGAATAATAACCCTTCCTTAAACAATTTCCGGTCGTTGCTGTTTGGAATCTCGGAGAAATACGTACGAGCTTGTATTTCGTCTACTATTTATCTTGTAGGGGTGTGCGAAGCCCACTTTTTTTTCAATTCGAACCGTACTCGGACCGAATACATTAAATATTCTCGAAGCCGGATCAAAGTTTGAATATCTTTTGTTCGTTGTTTTACGGTTGGAATAAATACTATATTTTGGTTATTTATATTAGTATACGTACCAAAATTACTTGGAAAGTGTTTAATTGCAAAATTGTTTGTAATATTTAGTTTTATTTTAATAACTCAAGCTATTATCACAACTTACAATTCAATTAATTCAGACCTACTTTAGCGACCACATGGTTTAAGACGTCACTCTCGCAATAAACTAGACTGCCGATTACAGGGAGATCGGGGTTTGAATCTCAGTTGTGTATAGTGAGAGTGATTTCTCCTAAATGTGTTTCCACAATCCCTCCACGCAAATATGGGTACACTTCTTATAAATTCAACCTTCCTCATCCTTAACTCATTAGCTTAATTAGCATATATGCGTATAGCCTGAACAGGTTGTAAAAAGAATTAGGGCTACTTAAGATTTTTCCGTATTAATAATATTGTTTTGTACTGTACATAACAGCTAAGAATAGCAGGAACTGACCATTGTTGGCGAAAATTCGTAGCTATCAAAGCCGGAATTTTTTCGAAGCGAAGTCAAAGCTGCTATTTTGTTTCGAAGCCAAGTAGAAGCTTAGCACACCCCTAATATCGTGTATTATCCTAAAATGTCAAAAGCAATTCTTATTAAAATTATTTATTTAAAGCTAAGCGTCTGTTATCTTGAGTTATCAATAATCGCCTAGTTAAAGACACAGGATAAGAAAGGCAAACCATAAAGAAAATCATAAAATGAGAAAACACCTTTAGCGCAAGCAGCCAAGATTCTCACCAATTCCGAACCACGAGCTAGAACTGATAATGCCAGTTTAGCTCGCTGGCGCTGAGTGAAACTTGACAGTTTGTTAAACTTAGAAATACATTACTTTGGGGAACATTTATTTTTCATCGTACCAGTCCTGTAGCATCTTCCATACATAAAATTAAGCTCAAAAATATAATACATTCATACTTATTTGATCGAAGTTATTTAAACAACTAAACTATCAATGTCTTCCCATTTTTATCACTCAAACGTTAGAACTATATAATTTAATTGTGATTCTTGTGAGTTGAAGGATCTTAAAATTATTAGAACTTTTAAGTATCTTTACAAAGAGTGAACAAATCACTCTTGCAATTCAGTTTTGTATTCTTTATAAACATTTTAGATTATTAAAAAAATAATTACCTAATCAAAGCTGCGTTTGAGGTTTTATTATTTTGTGCCAAAATGTAATATTTCGTGCTGATAAACGTGTTTATATTCTCATTTAAATACTCAACACTTTGTTTGAAGCACAGCTGGTGAGTGGGTGAACAATATTTGTTTATCTCCGAGCATAAATACAAACTATATGCCCGTTCCTTTACTATCTCGGCGTAGCGGGCTTGAAACCAATTAGATAAATCAACTAACTCATCATCCGGCATTCAGATTTCGCCTTTAGCGGTACGGTCTGGCCTAATGAATTAAAATGAGGTCATGAAACAATTGGAGCATTGAATGAGTGTTTAAATGAGCGTGAAAATTGTTCTATATTTATCTGACCTAAAAAGATATCTATATTTTATTATTATGTTTTTATATTTCCAATAACTTTAACATGTGCCATATATTTTAATCCATGGTTAAGTGAATAAAAAAGGCCAGAACCTTAACTTCAACAAATAAATTAAGGCCGTTATTATTATTTAATTCGACTTCTACCACAAATGAAGAGCCTAACTCCTATAGTTATTTAAGGATCTCCTTTATTACTAATTTAATCAGTAAATGTTCTTCTTAATATGTAAATTTGCATTATTATGTTTACGGTTTTTATTTTTGTTCTTATAATCGATATCTATGTTGATAAATTTTAACTACTTCTCTTTATTATTTTAGTTATTATTATTATTGCATGTATATTTACTTAGATATAGTTGTTTATTTTATTTTATTATGTAGTTATGTTTTTTTGTAAGGGACCTCTGTACTTTTAAGTGTTGGCCGGTTATAGGTCTTTTGACTGTAGCAATATAATAAAGAAAAATGAATTAAATTAGAGTATAGTGTTCAGTGTACAGTACCTAAACACTAGGGTTGTGCGTGTACTCGGATTTCGAGCTTTGAGCCGAGCTCATCATTAAAGCTACGGATCGAGATTGAAAGTTTTGCAGACTTGTCATTTTCGAACTTTCCCTTAATGTTTATACAAATCAATTTTTAAAACGCAATGTCATGTATAGGATATTTAATTTAGATGATATCAGCAGTTTCACTTATAAATCATTCGGTAACTTAACAAAGTGTTAGAATTAATATCAACTTTCATATTAATAATGCAATACAGCTCTAACACTACTTTCGACCGGCCGGTAAACTAATTCAATATTTTCGTCTATTTTGAGTTATCCTCGAATGAATTGAAGTTGCAATGTCATGAGTACATGACAAGCTAATGCAAATAAAAATAGCTAAATAGATCACTAAATACTTAAATAAACATTATTTTTACTATTTTTACATAGTCCCTTTTCTGAAATTAAAATTTCAGTTGAATTAAAAATTTAACTGAGAATACATATTGATTGTTTTCAAACTTACAATATTTAAAATTTGTATTAATACGTTCAACTACAAAACTAGCATTAGTTACTAATTAATTATATAATTACGTGGGTTAAACTGTCTAAAATCAGTGTCGATCAACATTGCAATAAATATTTTACCAAACTTTCCATATTTAGATGGTAGAAAAAAAATCATTTAGTATTTCATGTTGTCTACTAGAAATATTATTTTAACCAAATTATTTTTCATTTTAAAGTAAGAACATCAACTCTCACACGCATTAAAAATGTAATCAAAATATATTTCGTAATAACATAATTTCTAGTGAGAACCTATACTAGGTGAGTACGCAGCAATGCATATTGGAATGGAGCTGGATCAGAAGAAGTGGTCATGGGCGAATATTACATTAATAAACAAAACATGAAACATTCCAAATTTCTAACTGCTTGTGATTCTTAAGTTTCTTATAGGGTAATTAAAGTTACGGAGGCTTATTTTGGGTAAATATTGACTCGTTAAAATGTCAATTCTATGAATTTTTTTCTTCCAATTGTTAAGGTAATTTTAATGTCTTTAAAGACATGAGTTTTAAAACAATTTTAATTATTTTTTCTATTATAAGTTTATTCGAATGTTGTTCTTAATATCAAATTGTAGCATTGGGCTTACAAAACAGACGTAGAAAAAAACAACATTATAAGAAACTTACCGCATTCACCTCCTGACAAGACTCGCATGGAACAACGGCTCAAGTCCTAGAGACGAACATTCACTGTCACGGACTAGAAGAACACTAAGAGACTCTGAGGCGTGGCAATCAGAGCAGCGGCTGGCCTGGCCGGGCATGCGCAATGGCGAGTCTCCGTACTAGAATGTTCCCCAAAGTGCCACATTCTTCCATGGACGATCCAGAACTATACCCTCCCCCCTTCTCCTGTCTTTCTCCACTGAGTTGGGTATATATTATGCTTTCTGTACCGATATCACCACAATTGGGCCTATGTCTTAGTAGGGATATCACTAAGCTCCGGCTTTCTCCGTCTATAGAATGTAAGATCAAAATTCTGTTTAGCCTTATGGAACTTTATATATATAATAATTTATTTTTCTAAATTCTCTTTTTGGCCACGCATTTAAATTTAATAACGTAACGGAGTATGGTTGGGAGCATTCTTTTACTCTTTGTTATTAAGAGGTCTTTGCGCGTAATCAAAAATATAATTAATATTACGATAAGTTTGAGAAGTTTTTGATCATGATAATTTTGAGAATTATTCTAATAACTTTCACGAATACC
>CABEEJ010002111.1:52284-70173 GCA_901482245.1 Timema douglasi
CCCCCTTCACACATGGCGTACTGTGATACCTGGACGCACCAATCAGCTTCCGTCCAGCTGTCACCCTACTGGTCACCAACTTACCTGGGACGAGCGCTCAACCAACAGTAAACATGGAATACATTTTAAAATAAGAATTAGTCACGAGGAGCCGATACCAAGATAGGACTACATTACAATACAAATACATTTTATAAGTTAATACTGATGCAACCCGCTTCAGTGGCTCCATGGTCTAAGGCGTCACTTTCACAATGTACTAGACTGTCGATGACGGGGAGATTGAGGTTCAAATTCCGGTCGGGTGTACTAAGGGTGTTTTTTCTTAAATGGTTTTTCACTCTCTCAATGTAAATGCTGGTACACTTCCTTTAAATTGATCCTTACTCATCTATAAAACACCAATGTAATTAGTACATATTGGTATAGCCCGAACGGTTAGTAAGACGCGGCGTAAATGCTGGTACACTTCCTTTAAATTGATCCTTACTCATCTCTAAAACACCAATGTAATTAGTACATATTGGTATAGCCCGAACGGTTAGTAAGACGCGACGTTAAAAAAAATTATATATTCAATCTTAATGATTTACAATCATGTCGTTATGGTATAATCGGTAGTACAGTTTCTATGCAAAACATTTTTTTGGACAAAATTAATAAATCAATAATAAAATGGCGTTGAGATGAAACAACTTTTATAGCTCATAGCCATGGAATTATATATTAAAGAGGTACAAATAATCATGTTATTAAATATGACAACGCACTATGAGGAAGCGTGAAAGAGCCTTCCAATTTTCCCGGGAAAAGTATTTTCACATACCTTTCAGGTTTTTTTTACAAGCAACAATCAACATGGGGACCGACGGCTTTACTTTTACCCCGAAGGAAGTTGTGCCTCGGATTTTCAATGATCAAGAAAAATCCACCGACTCCAGCTGGGTTCGACCTAACGATCATCGGGTCCTGAGGCGAGCAATTAAAACATTATCTCTCATCAATGGTTGTATGGTATAAAGCGTTACTATAGCAATAGACTGGACTGACAATGACAAGAAAATCGGGGTTCGAATTCCGGTCGGTTGTAGTAAGAATGGTTTCCCATTCTTCCTCCACGCTAATGCAAGTTAATTTACTCTAAATATCCATTTTCCTCATCCTTACTCAATTGTAAATATTATTATGCAAATAGGTCCAAGCTTAAAACATTTGAATATACATTTTTAAAAATATAAAATTGAACCGTGGGAAGAAAGGGATCGCTAATAAGATCCATAATTTTGCAACCAAACTCCATTTTTAAATAAAATAATTAAAAATCTCTTCAGTAGAGACATTAATTTAATATTCTACAAATTGTAGTCTCAAAAGTTCTTGCATATTTGTAACGAACAGAATCACATTTTGTCCAACATCTTAGCTCAGTCGGTAGCGTGTCTGTCTACTAGGTCATGGGTCACGGGTTCAATTCTTGGCATGGCCGAAAAGTATGTCATTGGTGAAATGTGAGTTTACCCTTTCAAAGTGATCAATTAACGGCCGGGGACTAGGTGTTGTGTCTGTTTTAGAATTAAGTTAGTTTATAAGTCGTCTGCTGATATAATCAGTCGGTTCAGAAAGTGCTCGGTAAATACCCGCAAATAAAGAAAGACGGGGAAAAAAAAAAAAATCAATAATGGCATTCGAACAAAAACTTTTAAACTAAGGAAAAACTTCCGGTAAAACTACGTAATACAATTATATTCAAGAACTATTGAGATTAAAATTAGAAGAAAATTATCCATATTTAATTTTAATCTCAATAGTTCTTGAATATCATTGTATTACGTAGTTTTACCGGAAGTTTTTTCTTAGTTTAAAAGTTTTTGTTCGAATGCCATTATTGATTTTCCCCCCTTCTTTATTTGCGGGTATTTACCGAGCACTTTCTGAACCGACTGATTATATCAGCAAATGACTTATAAACTAACTTAATTCTAAAACAGACACAACATCCAGTCCCCGGTCGGGTAGTAAGACGCGGTGCTAATAATAATAATAATAATAATAATAATACCATATGAACATATAGAGTAATATATAATTCGATAATTATTTGAGATAACATAATTGAAAACATTTTATTATATAATGATTAAATATAAAAAATTGTATTAAAATAATGTCAAGCAAACAAAACCTTAGTTTAAAACTACAATAAAGTTAAAACATGAAGTTCCCCCTCTGTTTTGGTAGCATTGATAGTAGGCTACACATACTAGGAACAAAGGTTGGCTCAGTTTTACCGCCGTGATGTTTGCGGCAGGACAATGCAGTTACAGCTCAGCTGATGTTGTTTCCCCTTCAATCCTACTCTGCCAGGTTAACGAGGGGAGATAGGTGTTTGCAGTTAATCCTGTAGAGGTAAACACAGTTATTGTTATATTTGTGTGCGTAGTGCAGACCGCCATTTAACCTCGCCCCCCCCCCCCGACACCTTAAAGCAAGGTTCGTTCAATACTAGCACAGGAGGGGTAGGGAAAGGTAGTTCACCTTTATTCTAAACTAAACAGGATATTACCTTGCATACGATAAATATCTACATAGATAGTAGTTTTTACATTTTTCAAAGGCACAATAAAACTTTATTTTGTGATGCAAAAAATGTATACTTAAATTTGTTAACAAAGGCATATTAATTATTTCGCATTTCAAACCAAAAACACTAACGTTTTATTGAGAGAAACCCATATTCCTATTAAAAAAACCCACATAGATGGCCATGTTATAAAGTTGATGAATAAAATACCCTTTAAAATAAAAGTAAATAAACAATGGAATTGACATTACATTAATAAACGGGCTTCGATCCGAGCTTGTCATTAAAGCTAAGGATCGAGATCGAAAGTTTTGTAGGTTCGTAATTTTCGACCTTCCACTTGATGTAAGTACGAATAAATTCAGTTCAAATTTCAACTGCTTGTGATTCTTACCTTTTCTTATTATTTATTATTATTATGTGTTTTGTCTTAAGAAGGGTTCATCCATTCCTTTTGTAAGTGAACTTAGACCACCGATGCGCTCTGTCCTCTGGCTCCTCCTCGAGCTCTCAGAATTTTCTTATTTTCTTCAAGTCATCTTCCTTCTTTCTAAGCACATCTTTCCCGCACTCTTTCCTTCTATAACGTTATGCAGACGACAGTTCCTCCTAAGGATGTGTCCGATACAGTTTGCTTTGTACCAAAGAATCACATCCAAAATGTTCTTTTCACCCACCCTTATTGTGGTTTATTCATTTTATTAAGTTAAGGAGGCCTATATTGGGGAAATATTAGTTCATTAAAACGTCAAATTTATGATTTTTTTTTAAAAATTGTTAGTTTAATTTTAATGTCTTGAATATATGAGTGTTGAAACCATTTTAATTATATTTCTATTATATCTTTATTTGAGTTTTGTTCTTATTTTTAAATCAGGTTTTGTTATTTCTAATACGTTATTCCATTTTTAAACTTCATTTCCAAAAGCATTAAGGTACTTTTTTAAAATTAAAATTAGCGTCATTCTTATTTTAAAAACAAGTGTGGTTTTTTGTGTTTTTTAAATTCCACATTTTAAAAATGTGGCACCTGTTTAAATGTTATGTTTGTTATGATTGGTGATATTTTTAATATACTATTTTTACTTTTAAAATAAATACATATATCCTCTCTCAATATTTTTAATTTATGAAGACTGTATATTCGAACTCGACTCGAGCTCTGGAGATTTTTGAAATATTCGACTAGAGCTCAACTCGAACGAAAATACCCATGCTTGCACATCTCTAATGATTAGAAAAACAATATTAATAGCATTACAAGTTTTTCTATAGAGGTAGGATAGTTTTCCAATCGCTTTGCATAATTATTTTGGCTTCTACGATACTCAAATGCTTTTTCAAAATTTGTGTCAAGTGATGGACGCTTTTCAAACACACCTAGATCATATATTGACACTTTTAGATGATATACAAATACGTATATTAAGTCTACATTGACGAAAGCCCGCTATATTTATCTTACAGTTATCAAATATAGCAGATTCATAGTCCAGCCCTTGGCGTATTGATATATGAAAGTATATTTAGATACTTTTATAATATTTGTTCAAGTTTAAAAACTGGTGGTATGATATATAAATAAAGGTGTGTAAGAATAGCCAGCCACAAACAACGCCTGAGAGCTTTTGGCTCGCCCCTGCACGGTGGTATAACGCCAACAGCACGACAGCACTGTTTGCCAGATTGACAGAAGCTTGATGTCAATGGGATTTTAATATTTTTTAGCATCATGTCTTTATAACAGTTCGGGTTGTACGTTTATGCACTAATTTTGCTAATGTTTAAGGAGGAAGGTTATATTTGAGGTAAGTGTACCTATGTTTGCATGGAGGTAGAGTGGGAAACTATTTAGTAAAAACTACCCTTAGTACACCCGACTGAGATTGGAACCTCGATCTCTCCGTCATAGGCAGGCTAGTTTACTGCGAGAGTGACGCCTTGGACTATGCGGCCAACGAGTCGGCTGGTTATTAATATACAGCCTTCTATAGCACAGGTTGAAACTAAAAGTTGACTACAGGAATTTAAACCAGTCTCCCTCTAAGACAGTCGGAGTGCGAAGATAAACGCCTTAATGATCTTGACCATGCGTTTGATAAATAACGATTAGATATTTTACAATGATTGATAAATTATTTGTTTGTTACAATCCTATTTTCATAAGAAGGACCTTATCTGACAGCTAAAAGATTCATTATATCTGCTTTTATGTATTCATAAGTCAAGTCATGCGATATGCATCTGTCATTAAAAAAAGCTCTATCCATAAAATAATACTAATTATATAGTTAAATGTTATTGATCCCGACCGAAAAAAAGTATGTTTGTATTTTCTAAATGTGTCTTGGAAAATTTATTATTATTATTAGCACCGCGTCTTACAACCCGTTCGGGTTATACGCACTTACGCTAATGTGAGATGGTAGGGTGATTGTGAGATGAAATGGACGACCTACAGTTTAACGTGGGATCCGAACCACGGTGGAGGCCTGGCATTCCTCACATTCACAAAGTTGTGATTAATACACGTCTTGTCAGAGGTGAAGGTAGGGTTTGTCAATTCGTTCCGGGAACGAGGATTGAACCCCGGACCCCCAGCACAGAAGGCCGACACCGTACCCCTAGACCGCCAGGTCACCCATCTTAGAAAAATCCTACTGTAAATGTATTAACTTATTCTGGATACGGGATAATATATTTGTCTTTTCTCCCCTCTGTAGCCCGCCTTACTACCCACCCGGGCTATCCACATATTTAAATTAATGGGGAAGGTAGGAGCTATGAGGAAATATGCCCAGATTTTCACGAAGAAAGAGTGGGAAACAATTTCGAAAAAAAAAACCATTTTGGTATACCCAGCTGGGATTCGAGCCACAACCTCGCCGTACCAAAAAACTAGACAATACCAGACTGACGCCTTTACCTGAGTGCACATCGGTGCGGGCCTTATCTCGTTGAATAAGTTGTTAGAGAAAAGCCCTAGTTATTGAATTCTGGCGATGAAACGATTCAACTTGCCACGTACCATAGAGAGACCTAAGATAAGCCATCAAATGCCCCCTCCTCAGGTCTTTGCACGAGGGGTTGCCACTAATAAGGGGCGGGAGCTTGTCAGCAACCCTTACACAAGTGTACACTTCACTCTCTCCGTGGAGTGAGCGACTAAACGCCATGTATATAAACTACATCACTCATGGCTTAGTATTTTTAATTTTTAAACACCTCGTATTACTAGCCCGTTAGGGTTATACGCTTATGTACTAATTACGTTAATGATTTTCAGGGATTAGGAAGGATGTATTTAGAGGAAGTGTACCTGAATTCGCGTAGAGAGTGGAAACCCATTTAGAAAAATCCCCCCTCAGTACATTCGAATGTAATTCTAGCCTTGACTTCCCCGTCATAGGCAGTCTAGTCTACTGCGATAGTAGCACCTTAGACCACATGACCACCGAAGTAGGTAAAAGAAGGAATCCACGCTACCAATCAATCTAAGATAACCAGCTTAGTATTGGATTGTCTGTTTGTACAGCCCAATGTTCATAAGAAGGACCGTTTATAATATGGCCTACAATCATATTTTTCCGGTTGAAGGTCCATATCACCATATTATTAGTGTTATTTTACAGGTATTGTAATATATAGCAAACGTGACAGCTGCATACAACATAACTTGACGTATGAATTCGTAACTAGTAGCTTTTAGAGCTGTCAGATTAAGGCCCTAATAATTACCAGTTTATAATAATAATAATAATAATAATAATATTTAGCACCGCGTCTTACTACCTGTTCGGGTTATACGCTTTAAGTACTAATTACGCTAATGGACTAGGAATTAGGAAGGGTGAATTAGAGGAAGTGAGCCCGCATTTGCGTGGAGGGAGAGTGGAAAACCATTTAGGAAAAACCACCCCCAGTTCACCCGACCGAGATTCGAACCTCGATCTCCCCATCCTCAGCAGTCAAGCTCAACACGACTAGCGCGTTAACCAACTAAGCCACCGAGGCGGGTAATTAATTACCAGTTGCTCTGCCCAGCCGAAAAAATCTCGAAACCTAGAAGACCTAGGAAGTTAAAATACACGGTGATCGAGATTTCACACGGAGGGCCTCAAAAAACGAGAAAGTGTTTACACAAAATGTTATTTATAGTGACATTTTCAATTGAGGAACAGTTTCAAGTTGTAATTGTAATACATATTGGATTTCCTGTAGAGTATTTAATTTAAATGCACCCCCATGATTTTGATGGTCGATAAAAATGATTCAAATTCGCTATCACTGCCCAACAAATGTCAAAGGGACATTTAACACGATCAGAAATGAAGCCGTTGATTTTCAAACGGATGCTATGCTAGTTGTTAATAATGGCTCGTGGAAGAGTTGTATAGATGGCCATTAAAACGCACATTCTATCAAATATTTTGAGCCATTAATTTCCCGGCCATGATGTATTCATTTATAATGTTTTTTCAATTAGTAAATTTCAACACACATACTATAAACGGATTAATATAATGGACGAGAAATACGAGGGTAGCCAAAAGAGAAAATCCCCTCCGCGAGGGCGTACAAAGTGGACGATAAAATCCGTGGTTCGTCATATGTGAGAAACCACCCAGAGTGCCCTCGGTCAGTACTCAGGGTCAGAGCTTTCTGTTAACGATGTTGACTACTTGGTGATTTCGAAACTATTTTGAAAAACGTGTCGCATCTTAACTTGATGAACTTTACCACTCCACACACTATCACACATACTCACCAATGTGTGAAATAGAAAGAGAGGGAAGAAAATGAGTAGTTCAACCTGAGAGCCCTCTAATATATCTGCTGATAACACTTACCCTCTTCCGCTGAAGAGTATAAACCCTCACTCTAATTTTATTTTAGCACCATGTCTTACTACCCGTTAGTGTTGTACGCATATGTACTAATCACGCTAATGGTTTTAGGTATGAGGAAGGTTATATTTATAGGAAGTGTTCCCGCATTTGCGTATAAGGAGATTGAAAAACTAATTTGTAAGAGTCCGCCTCAGTACATCCAATTGAGATTCAAACCTCGAGCTTACCGTCATCGGCAGACTAGTCTACCGCAAGAGTAGCATCTTACACCATGTGGCCAACGAAGCGGGTCTCGCTCTACTATTTGCGCTTGGATAACATTGACTTGCATTTCGAAATTAACTTTTTGTTGCTTCCTACTCTAGATACACGTTTGCTTCCTACTCTAGATACACGTATACTTCCTACTCTAGATACACGTATGCTTCCTACTCTAGAATACATGTATGCTTACTACTCTAGATACACGTATTCTTCCTACTCTAGATACACGTATGCTTCCTACTCTAGATACATGTATGCATACTACTCTAGATACACGTATTCTTCCTACTCTAGATACACGTATTCTTCCTACTCTAGATACACGTATGCTTCCACGGACTTTTGCAATCTACATCCTGGCAGGAAGACTCCTGCGGGCCATGTCCGTCAATAAACCAAATAGCCTAAGTTGTAGACAATTTTAAAGAATATGTCTAAAAAAACTACTTAAATATCAAAAATATAAGTTTGTGACAATGTAAGAATATTTTTAGAGTTATTTAAGAATTTATGGTTTTTATTTCAATGTTAAATCTTTAAAATTCACCGAATAAAACAAAATTACATTTAGAACAAGAATCCTATCTTGACCTGCCGTGATGTCATAGGTAGGCAACTTCCTCAACGACGACTTTCTGTAATGCGAGTCTAACACCTCAGGCCAATCAGTCACCAGCGCAGGACAGTTAAAAAAATACTAATGCCAAAAGTTTAATCTTTAGAGATTTCTTCGAGAGTTTAAGAATAAACTACCACAAAATATATTTAAAAAAGCAAATAATTGTGTTTTTGTCTATGAATGCGACAAATTGCTAGAATAAATTAGGTTAACAATTCTAGAAATAGTATAAATATGAGAAAAATGGTGCAATGTATATTTTACAGGTTTCAAGTTCAGGTATGAAACCTGTACTATTTGTGTGGGATTTATATTTTACCAATTACCATGAATATAGTAATGAGCTTTTAATTCTTGTTATAAGCCTCTTTTTGAACCCCTAACTTTGGAGATTATATTTCAATTGATGGGCCATTGATGGGCTTACTAAATGAGGTGTGCATTGTTATATTCGAATGTGACGACCCGCACAAAATTAACTGTTAAAAGCTTCATGTTAAATATTTAAATTATTTAAATAAGGATATATTGTCATCACAGCAGATTAGATTTGCTTAAAATAAAAATATTACTATATATTTCGCTTATTTTTGGTTAATCTTGTTGGTAAGGACAGTAAATAATGTCAAAAATTTGAAAATAAAAGATATTTTTTATTCTATTTATACATTTTTTGCCCAATATTTGTTTGCCACACGTGCCATTAGTAAGTGAAATTTTGTCAAAAATAAATAAACATTGATGTAAATTATAATGGATTAATTTTGCTAAAATATTACCTCTAACCAAAATATAAATATTTTTATTGCAACTTTTGTGGAGGCCCTGACGGAGGTTGACCGGCAGTTTCTTAGCGACCCGGGACTACATATATGATGAACGGCTCCCTAACATACATTAATAAATACCCCTGAAATTATGTTTGAGTGTAAGTTAAAGTGGCGAGGTAGGAGTGTTTATATTTTTACTACTAATAAATTTAATCCCAAGGCCATTTCAGCTACATTATCAATGATTACTTGTTATTCAGCCCACTTAAAACATCAGTTTCTATGTTATACTGACACATGAGCAAACAAATTACTATAAATTGTTAGACAGTAGCTGAAGTCTATTTTTTATATATTTAAGTTAGTAAGACGATCCTCCCCTCGCAGCTTGTGCATACTACAAAGCTAACAACAGTCAACATGCAATAAGCAAATGGTCACATTTGTCTCAAGAAATTGTTTATGAACCACAATAGGATGGGACGGTTTTAGATTTAACACAGTTGTATATCTTCACAAACTATGTATTCTGGGCATCCTCAGACTTACTCACTGGAACTTTTGATTAAAACTTGATAAAAACAATATTTTTGGATTGAAGTGTATTGGTTAAAAGTAGTGGTGGAAGCCCTAATATCTCCCTGTGTCCCAGTCCACTCCTGGGACCTGATGTAAGGAGACCCTGGGACGCTAGCCGCTGTCACCTTCCCTTAAATCTGGTCCTGGATATGACGTATTTCCTCTGAATCCTAGCGTTCCATAATCCCTAGTAGTGTAGATATGAAGGTTCTGGATATATTTCCTCTGAATCCTAGCTTTCACATAACCCCTAGTAGTGTAGATATGAAGGTTCTGGATACATTTCCTTTGAATCCTAGCGTTCTATAATCCATAGTAGTGTAGATATGAAGGTTCTGGATATATTTCCTCTGAATCGTAGCTTTCCATAATCCCTAGTAGTGTAGATATGAAGGTCCTGGATATATTTCCTCTGAATCCTAGCTTTCCATAATCCCTAGTAGTGTAGATATGAAGGTTCTGGATATATTTCCTCTGAATCCTAGCTTTCCATAATCCCTAGTAGTGTAGATATGAAGGTTCTGGATATATTTCCTCCGAATCTTAGCTTTCCATAGCCCCTAGTAGTGTAGATATGAAGGTCCTGACAAGAGGGAGGACGCGACGCACAAGAAATGTAAAATCCCCATTACGCTGTTAAATTGCTCTATAACACCTGAAATACCGAAACGAACTACAAGTAAACTATTATATTTAGCACCACGTCTTACTACCCGTTCAGGTTATACGCTTATGTACTAATTACGCCAATGGGCCAGGGATGAGGAAGGTTGAATTTAGAGAAAGTGTATCCGCATTGGCGTAGAGGGGGGGGATAGAGTGGGAAACCATTTAGGGAAAAAACACCCTTCAGTACACCCAACCGGGATCGAACCACGATCTCCCCATCATCGGTCCATTGCGAGAGTAGCACCTTATACCATGCGGCCACCGAAGCGGGTAGTAAACTAGTATTTTATTACGTGTTAAGAGAGGATTTTTCACTCCCTCGCCAACAGCTAATATTGTAGACGAGATAGTGTTTCTGTGAATAAAACAAGAGACAGTTGAAAGGGGTGTTTTAAAATGAAGTCAGTCGGAACGCAAGAAGGGTGAGTACAGGTGCAGTGTCCTCGGGGGAGTGCACTTGACTGACTCTTGCTCTTGACAATTTCCAAATCTCCCCTCGGCAAGACAGGCTCTGGAGGGGAACCCCTCTACACGCTCGGTAGTTAACAGTCAGCTCGACAGATTTGATGCATTCATACGACAAGATTTGGGCTGTGGAGGGACTCTGACATGGTTGGTTGTGCTCTATAGACAATAATTACAATAGCAATGTATTTATTTGAACGACATTTTTAATATTGGTTTTCATTAATTGGCGTTATTTAAAGTGCACTTTCCGAACAGACTAAATATATCAGCAGACGAGAATTTCTATGAGTAAAAGCGGAAGGGCCTACCATCTTGACCATGAAAATTATTTTCACATACCTTCCAGGGTTCTTTCACATGCCGCAATAGATATGGGACCGACGGCTTTACTTTCCCTTCGAAGAAAGTTGTGTTATGGATTGATTTTAACGCTCAAGAAAAATCCGTCGACACCAGCTGGGTTTGAACCCACGAACATTGGGTCTTGAGAAGAGGACTTCACCTCAAGATCACAGAGGTTGGCTGGACGATGTGCTTTTTCTTACACTTAATAACTTATTTAAAATGCGTTAACATACTTAATACGCATGCATTACTAATACATAAAAAATAAAAATAATTTATAGTATGCCTTAAGAAACATTTATATATAAAGCACATATATCTTTAAGGGCGTCGATTGAAACACTACGGATTAATTCCCTGATATAATGCTGTGACGATTTATAGGTAGTATAAAGCTCCGTGATCGAGCGCCTATCATCACTGTACGGAAAAGATACCGTTTAGCCAGCTGTCTATAGCTCCGTGTTCGAACACTAATTAAAACGGTATAATTAATATATGTAAGAAAGAGAACTGTTGATGGCTGTTTATTCACACACGGTTTATTTAAATGACAACTGTTAATTACTTATACATACTCCAATTAAATGCTTTATATCACTGCACACTTGTGATATTAATGTAAGTTATTTTATACTGTGTTAGACTGTGACTGCCAGTGGGTAGATGTTTGGATCCCGGATGGTGTGTGCTTGTGTGACTTATGCGTGGGCGGGAGATCCTTGAACATACGCACAACGGTTTATATTTGACATACCCCTTGCCTTTTTCTCCTCTCGTCCACAGTGTCAACACCAACTAATAGAAAGAGTCCTGGCGACAGGTTTTGTGAAGGCTAGCTTCTTATTAGTATAGGGAAATTGCGTCTTTTGAAAAATACTGCGGAGTTGTTCCTTTTAACAGGAAATAGCGCAGTTGTTCTTTAACAGGAAAGATGGTATAAAAAATATATTTTAAAGGTGTAATCCTTTTCACATTATTTCTGAGAAGCGCGTATTTCTTCATGAATGAATCTTAAAAGGATACTCTACATTAGTGTGAACTTGTGAACATTCAGACGGGTAGTAAGACGCAATACTACCACACACACTAATACAAACTAATGTCTAATAAAAGTGTTTTCTCTGAGAAGTGACAACACACGTCACACACAGTTAGGACACATGTGATGCCATGTTTGATGAACGTAGACTAACAGTGCAAGAAAAACCAAACAGAGGTTGAGATGGTCTCGTACTTGACATCGTTTTAAACGGTCCCCCAAGGTTTCTCCCCTAGCAGTTGATTTGTGTCGCACACACGCAGCCCTAGTAGATGAGGTGTGGGGAGGAGGGGTGTGCTATTCATCAAGTCACCCTCTGCGCAGTCCTTGATTCCAGCCTGGTCCATTCCACATAGCTGTATCACCCCGTCACATAATGTAGCATTAAAACTATGTTATTGCAGTGCTATGGTGATTTCACAAGGATAAACTTGCATGCTATATACAGCACACGACTTACATACTAACTTAAACTAGGGAATAGCTCATGATCAGGTATTATATATATACATCTTGAGAACGAAATTTGATTAGTTGAAAACAAGATAAAACTCATACGAAAATACTTCATTAGTTCAGGTAGCATTTGGGCTTGAAGCAGGGTATTTTCGAGCCCTCGGTCCCAAATAAGGGTTGCCGTTATGTTTGCAGGTTGATCCAGAGTTAGTTTAAGTTTTATTTACCACTCCTATAATTGTAAAATAAAAGTAAAACATAGAAACTAAAGAAAACATGTCATATACGGTCTATGCCGACTCATTAGTGAAGGGTGTTACTTTTGGTTTTAAGTAAACTAGAGATATGGCCAGAGTTGGTGTGACCCCAAAATCTTAGAAAACATTCCCTAACTCTACTTTTAAATGAAAATACAAATTTCCCTGACCAAACCTCACATGTAAATTGATAATGATGTCAAATAAAAATAAATGGTTCGGAGCACCGCACAGACTTTCTCGCACTTTTATCTTAAAATATACATTTACTAGAAACTCATAAGATTTGTGAAACGAAATAATAGGTCTATACATTGTTGTGTATATCATACACCAAAGATCATAGACGAAATAATGTACATTGTTACTTACTTACTCTATGGCATTAAGAACTAGGAACACTTTTACAGAAAAATATACAAAAGAGAAACATCTTTGTCCACCAAAGAGCATAAGAATCAAAGTCATTTACAAAGACCTGAATTAAAAGTATATATATTTACTTATAACTCAGAAATAAGTTTTATAAAAATATATTTCAAATAACATATTTTTATCTTTAATAGTAATACAACTTTACAATGATAAGTTATTTCTTATCTCAAATTGTTACGGAGATATGATGAAAATAGGAAAATGTCCCAATGTGAAGTACCCTCTAAGTCATTTTCATGAGAAAATGATAACTGCCATCTTGTTTAAATGATAAACAGTATCCAAGTATAAAATCTAATCACAATCGTTAGAGCAAATTTCGAGAAAATAGATTTTTCTCTCTCTTTTTTTCCCCTTCAGTAAACTGTCCTTAAATTTAGAGTTAGATATCTAATTCCAAAAACCCCTCGGTGGAGAACTTATGAAAATTCCAGATACCAAGTTTATCCCAAATTGGTAAAATAAATAGTTTCGGCTCTAGCTCGAAGTACAGACGATATTTCGAAAACAACTTATTTTGTTTTCATGGGGTCATGAAACGTTGGCATTTATCAAAATCTGGAGTTCGATTTTTTTGACTATCACAATACTTTCTCTCCGAGGTGTTTAGAGAAAGTAAAAAGGTAACTTAGATTGAAATAAAGGTTTATATTTGGAATGCGCTAAAAATTAATTAAAAACATCGTTCGCATAAGATGTAATAACAACATTTGGTCTTCCTTAGACTGCCAATTATAGGAGTTTCCATGAACAATTACAAAATTCTTTGATATTTCCTGAAAGTTTATAAGTTCCTAACCATTTATATGTGTTTCGTGTTTTTCTTAAATGTGGCCATCCTGTATATATATAACATATATATATATATATATATATATATATATATTCACAGAAACATAATAAAATTATATAATCCATATTATTACACTAGGTTTTGTCTTTAGGGATTTCACAAACATATGTTAGTGCTGTAACCTTTCAAAGAAGGCCTATTAGAAATAAAACGTCAGTACTAATAGTCTGAACCAAAACTAACAAAAGCAGTCAATAAAGATTAACGTTTATGATAAAAAAAATATAACCTTCTCTCCTACCCTCTTAACACCCAGATCAGAGATTTTATTACAGGTTCAAGTAGTTCCACTTACTGTTAAAAAAGTAACAAACTACAAGAAAACATATTTATATTTAACAGCAACCGACAATGAAATATATGGTATTAATATTAAAATTATTATATTACAATTACAATGCTCTAAAAGTCATTAATTTATGATCAATTTAAAAATCAATATGGTCCCACTGGGTTGACTTTTACATACTTAATCCATACTAACGAAGTTATAAGAAGGGTTAAATTCCAAGTGAATTCTCAAACTTGAAAAGAGATTATGGAAAACAACATCGTAGAAAAACCACTCAGTGAGTAGCTAGTTCGCTTGTAGAACCCAAATCAGTCACTAGTAGAACCCGGCTCAGACACTAGTAGAACCCAGTTCAGTCACTGGTAGAACCCGGTTCAGTCACTGGTAGAACCCAGTTCAGTCAATGGTAGAACCCAGTCCAGTCACTGGTAGAACCCGGCTCAGTAACTAGTAGAACCCAGTTCAGTCACTGGTAGAACCCAGTTCAGTCACTGGTAGAACCCGGCTCATCCACTAGTAGAACCCAGTTCAGTCACTGTTAGAACCCGATTCAGTCACTAGTAGAACCCAGTTCAGTCACTAGTAGAACCCAGTTCAGTCACTGGTAGAACCCAGTTCAGTCACTGGTAGAACCCAGTTCAGTCACTGGTAGAACCCGGCTCAGTCACTAGTAGAACCCAGTTCAGTCACTAGTAGAACCCGGTTCAGTCACTGGTAGAACCCAGTTCAGTCACTAGTAGAACCCAGTTCAGTCACTAGTAGAACCCAGTTCAGTCACTGGTAGAACCCGGCTCAGTCACTAGTAGAACCCAGTTCAGTCACTGATAGAACCCGGCTCAATCACTAGTAGAACCCAGTTAAGTCACTGGTAGAACCCGGCTCAATCATTAGTAGAACCCAGTTAAGTCACTGGTAGAACCCGGCTCAATCACTGGTAGAACCCAATTTTGTCACAACTAGTACTCGACTTAGTAAATAGTATACCCAGGTTTAACATTAGCTGGATCCAACTATTGAATAGCGAAGCACAACTCTAACGATACATTTATTTTTATTTATTTATTTTTTACTTTCTCGCTATTTACAGGTAGAGAAAGTATTGTGATCATCAAAAAAACTCGAACTCAAGATTTTGATGAATCTTGACGTTTCATGACCCCCGAATCCAAAAAGGTGGTTTTTGACTTTCCATCTGTCTGTCTGTACCTCTAACTAGAGCCTAAATTATTTTACCGATCGTGCTAAAACTTGGTATCTAGGGTTTTCATAGGGTTGCCCCGAGGGGTGTTTGGAATTGGATATCTAACCCTAAAAATAAGGGTAGTTTACTGAAGGACAAAAAGAGAAAAAGTCAATTTTCTCAAAATCGGCTCTAAACATTTTGATTAAATTTCATTTCTAAACATTTATAAATATTCAAAACAAAATGGCTTCTCTCAATATTTCGGCAAAATGTCTTTAAGGACTCCGGTCTGATGCGTAAATTATCTTTTTTAATAATATTCCCTAAACTATTTGAGATATAAAATTACTTCTCGTTAAAAATGTGTAGGTCTCTTTATAAGACAAATATTTTATAAGAAACATATTTTTATAAAACCATTAACTTTAAAGCTATACTTAAATATATATTTTTTAATTTTTCGAACACAAAAGGTAAAAATATTGCGACCGCAAAAGAAAATCTAACCTGAAATGTTGATGGATGTCGACGTCTCAAGACCCCCCAAACCCTAAAAAGTGGTCTTTACAATGACGTCTGTCTGTGTGTCCGTTTAAACTTAAAATTAAGATTAGTTTAAGAAAGGGCGAAAAGAGAAAAAATCGATTTTCTCAAAATCGACTAACGATTTTGATTAAAATTCGTGTATAGGTGTTGATTAAGATTATAAATAAACTGGCTATTTTCATTTTACCATGAAAATAAATTTTAGGGCACCTTACAGAAACAGAAACATCCGTAACTCCGCAACTATTTAAGCTACTAGACAACTTAGCAATGAAAAGCTGAAGTACTATTAAAAATAAAAACTTTTATATGAAATATATTTTTATAAAAACAGTTTCTGAGATATTGGCAAGTATATTAATACAATTTTGTGAGCTTTAGTTGTAAACAGATACTACTTAATTTTTAACGCAATAATTCTCCAATGCCATAGAGTAATTAAATATAATTAAGTCTCTCAAAAATTTCATGTTATTTATCCTTAAACCTCTAAGAAATTTTTTGTACAACAATGATCTATATCCATTTTAGACTCAATAGTCAATATTTACAATTTTTATTGGTCAAAATTTATAAATAAGGAATGTAATAACAATGCGATGACATGAAGATGTGCAACTCCAAATAAAATGTCGAACATTTTAACCAGAAGTCAAAATTTTAATATGAATTGTTGACCCTTGTAGACCCAATATTCATCTTTTTTTTATCGGTCCAAACATACGATTGAGGACCTTAATTCTTTAAAAACAAAATTAGAAAATTTAAAACCGCGACTCAAATAATGTTTTACATTAAGGATAGTGCAATTTATTCTTATGTTTGCTAGTGTATATTATTTAGTTTCACATATATTACTAGTTTTGAGTAACTATCTCTATTTTCAAACAATAGAGCGAGAAAGTCCGTGCGGAGTTCCGTACCATTTTTTATTTATTGTGTTAGTCAGTTAGTGGAATCCAGGCAAAAAAAAAGTCTTGGATTCTTTTTTAAACACCTTTAAACAATATTAGTTATAATATTACTCATTTATGCACCACAATTTATTATAACTTGAAAAATATGGAGGAAAAAACAATAACTGCTTTTACCAGTTTTCCAACTTCTGTGTGCAACCTGCGAATAAAACTTCAATAGTAATAAATAAAACCTTTTCTCGCTTTCATTCAAATCTAATTCAAGCAACATTTGAATGGGACCAGTTTCAGAGAAATAATTGATAAGTGAGAGACGTTTAGTATGACGAACCCGGCTCAGTCACTAGTAGAACCCAGTTCAGTCACTGATAGAACCCGGCTCAATCACTAGTAGAACCCAGTTAAGTCACTGGTATAACCCGGCTCATCCACTAGTAGAACCCAGTTCAGTCACTGTTAGAACCCGGTTCAGTCACTAGTAGAACCCAGTTCAGTCAATGGTAGAACCCAGTTGAGTCACTGGTAGAACCCGGCTCATCCACTAGTATAACCCAGTTCAGTCACTGTTAGAACCCAGTTCAGTCACTAGTAGAACCCAGTTCAGTCACTGTTAGAACCCAGTTCAGTCACTAGTAGAACCCAGTTCAGTCACTGGTAGAACCCGGATCAGTCACTAGTAGAACCCAGTTCAATCACTGGTAGAACCCGGCTCATACACTAGTAGAACCCAGTTCAGTCACTAGTAGAACCCAGTTCAGTCACT
>CABEEJ010002111.1:82977-123432 GCA_901482245.1 Timema douglasi
CCCCCTCCCCCAAACATTAATTCTCCCATTAGTTTTCAAACATAAGTTGTTTGTTGTTTAATTTCCAACACATATTACTTACTACCTGTCAAGGCTATCCACAAATTACACTAATAAGATAGGAACGAGGAAAAGATATATATATATTTCTTAGCACTACATCTTACTACCCGTCTGGTTTTAGGAAGATTATTTTTGGAGGAAGTGTACCCGCATTTACGTGGAGAGAAAGTGGAAATTCATTTTGGAAAACCACCCTCAGTACACCCGACAGAGATTCGAACCTCTATATCCCCGTCATCGGCAGTCTAGTCGACTGCGAGAGTGACGCATTAGACCACGCAGTCACCAAAGCGGGTGACACATTATTTTCAAGCTAAAATTCCTAGCTAAGGCAATATACAAACAGTTCCATTAGGTGAGGCTTTTAGTGCTTGTTTCGACTATTAAATGTTGGAACATTTTTTTAATTTTCGTTTGATCAGCCTACATTTTATAAGAGTATATATCATTACATAAAGCGAGAAGAAATATTTTCTTCTTTTAGGAGGGAGAAAAATATGATCTTTTTTATCATTCTTTTTGCTGTGTTAGTTCCTGACTTTCTGAAGCAAAAACCATTATTCAAGATTTTTAAAAAGAATAAACAATTCGCATATCAGCGTGTTTATTCAATTTAAGCACTATAAAGATGTGTACTTAAAAAAGTCTAAAACAAATGATTAGTGATTAGTTTTATTCAATTCATTCGGAATTAAAATATTAAGACGATATTGGTAAAAATTAGTAATATTCCGTTTTTTTAGATTATTTTAGGGAATCACTTCTTTTTTACCCTTTCCCCCACAATTAAAATTTTAAATGCACTAGTAGAGAAGGTATGTGGATGGTAAAATTTAAAAGAAATGTAGCCGTATTTGCGTGACACAATTTCTAAGTATGCAATAATTTCCCTATAAGTTATTTAGTATCTCAAATAGTTGCGGAGATACGTAAATTTCAGCTTCTGTAAAGTACCCTAAAAGTAATTTTATTGGGAAAATGAAAATAGCCAGTTTATTTATAATCTTAATCAACACCTAGATATGAATTTTAATCAAAATGATTAAAGCCGATTTTGAGAAAATAGATTTTTTTCTCTTTTAGACCTTTCTTAAACTACTTTTAATTTTAAGTTTAAACAGACAAAACAGGCAGGCGTCATTGCAAATACCACTTTTTAGGGTTTGGGAGGTCATGAGACGTCGACATCCATCAAAATATCGAGTTTTTTTTTTACTATCACAATACTTTCTCTACTTGTAAGATAGCGAGAAAGTAAAAAGCTTCCAATGTTTATTTTTATGTTATACTAGATGAAATATCCGGCGTTACCCCTGGCAACACTTTTATTGTCTTCAAAAAGACAGAAAAAATCTCTCGATTTTAGTTCTTCCGGCCCAGTTTTTAATTAACAACTATTATAAAAGAATTAACACAAATATTAAAATTCCTGTTTCAAAGTGCACAAGTTCATGCGAGCGGTGGATATTGCGCGATGCTCACGACAGACACACTATTCATTTTATTAATATAGATTACATCGGTTGGTGCTACATTTATTTTAAATGGTGATTCTTACAAGTAAATGGCAACACAAAGACGCTAGACCCCAAGTGTTCCTACATCTACATGCATATTACGTGTCCCACCACCGTTTCAATTATTTATACTTAATGGAAAGGCGACCGGATCCTCTTCTCTTTAACGAATGTAAGAACGGATTAAAATAACTGCGCGAGACGGTGAAAAATAATTAGATTTTAACTCTCTAAAAGCGACGATAAGTTTCGGGTTAAGTATCAGGGTCAGTGTTCTAAAGAGAAGGGGAAGGAAGTGAAATCAATTTGTGTCGGATATTTCCTGGAGGCCTAAGCGACGCTCATAATAATAATTTGACGAATATTAAACCGTGGAAGGTAAACATGTAAGACATCTGAACTGGCTTCTGTTCAATCTTTGATTGCAATAAAGGGCTGTTACACCAGCGCTACTAAGTGCAACCAGTGGATTTATCAAACCATTAAGTAAACACGTGTAGAGGTGTGTGAAACTTAGGCAGGGATCTCAGAGCTAAGGGACAAGGTTCAATCGACGGCCGGATAAACTTGTGACTTGTTAAATATTTCTAGGCGAATAATGGTAAATATTATTAAAAATTAGCCCTTCTAATACTGTTCTATTAGTTTATATATTTTCAATCGGGATAGTGATAGTATAACTTTTTTTGTTGAAGCTTCATTAAACAATAATAAAAATTCCAGTCGTCTGAATTGCTTACTTTCTCATATAAATAAAGTATTTCAATCGTGATGGTTTTTTCCTTTTTTGAGATTATGATAGATATTGAAGGGGTATGTTCCTCCGAACTCAAATAAGCCGGCCTTACAATTCTGTGTATACTGTGTGATCATATATGTACTCAGTCTTTTCACCGTTTACTTCTAGATTTATTTCTCTACTAGTCTTTAATAAAATGTCTGCATTTCTTGAAACAACATTCTTACTTATTTAACAAACTTAAATCATCTGCACATCCTAATAGCTGCAGTGTACCATTTAATGTCAAGGAAACTTAATATATAGGTACAATAATCTTGAGGTGAGCTTGTAATTTGAATTGTATCTTTAGATTAATAGTAGTTTATTGATAACGGAATTTTGAAAATTCAAAAAATGTTTGTACCAATTTTGTCTAAACGGATACCTGGGGGCTGGGTAACATGACAAATAACAATACATACTTGTTTATAAGAGAAACAACGTATTTTAGGGTAGTTTTTTGATAGATGAATTATGAAAATTTGTAATTTATAAAATTGATTGAACAATTTTGCTCAAAAGGAGTATCTGGGGAGTGTTTAATATGAAAAATAGGAATATATTTTCGGTTATACATAAACACAATTTGAATTCTAAAAAAAAAAAGTTATGCATTCTCATTCAAAACAAGTCTAATAGCTCGCAAGGTAAGATAACATGTTTATATCGACCATTTGAATTTCAGAAAAAGAAAAATATTACAATAACAAAAGCGTTTTAATAAAATAAAATAATAAATTTCAGCACTTAACATTATTAATCAAGAGAAAACAAGATCTTAGCTTTATGAATTGTTGTACCATAACAATGAAATACAGTGTGTAAGGACTTGATAAAATGTTATAATAATGCATTGTTAATAACGGAAGATAATTTATTTTGCTCAAAGGACGAGATAATTCCGGGGTCTGAGACAAACTGTGTGAAATACACCATTGTTGCACGCAGCGGTAGACAATGTCGTGAAGGAGTGGCCGTCGAGATAAGGGAGTTTCCCTTGCGCGAGGTATCTGCCTAATTTAAGATTTAATTTCATAAAGGGAAGAAAGATAATGAGCGTGTGTGCTGAAAGATACGGACAGCTACATTGTTTCTCCGCCTGGCAGGGTAGGGAGCGTGGTGAACAGCCAGGTGTTACGGGTTGCTCACACACAATACTAGGGCGTTAAATATCGGCCTTCCGTTTCTTTCTATAGTACTTGTTTCCTTCGCAGATTTTAAGTGTACTTTCTAATATCAAGGTTATATCACGCCAAGAACATAAACAACTTACTTTGTTTTAATTAACGTACCACCCGACTGTTCTTATGTATCTCCCTGCTAAAGAATTTAGCTAAGTTAATGGGGTAGTGATGAGGAATATAATAATTGAGTGGAAATGCATCAACACTTGCGTGGATAGAGAGTGTGAAACCAATAAGGAAAAACACCCTAAATGGACCCGTTCAGGATTTTTCACAAGCGAGCTAGATTAGAGAAATAAGCCTGGCACCTTGTTTACGTGTCCACCGATGCAGGTAACTACTACTAAGCAAGTAAATAAAATACGTTTACATGTTATTATTTCTCACGTTATCACCCTATATTATGTTATAGTTCTAGGTTTAAGTTAGTTTATCTGTCGTGTGCTGATATAATCAGTCCATTCAGAAAGTGAACATTAAATACTGCAAATAAATTTAAAATGAAATAAAGGGAATGTCAATAGAACAGCGCGATATAATTAATGGGATAAGAGACAACAAAATAATTATGGGCCCAGATCAAATGCTAGAAATGTACTTTATTGAGTAAAATAACAAATGCCAATGCAAATAATAATTTATTTCAAGCGCAATTCAAACACTTGGTCTCGGCTCGAGAGGAGCGAAGGAGTAAGCCCAGACCAATACAGTTCTAATCTTACCAAGTTATTGAACAACCCACATAAGATTAAAAAAAAAGAAGATATGTTCAAACTATGTCGATTAGTCCTACTTTTATACTTTTGTAGGCCATTAACCTATTTTCTTTAAATCTAGTCAAGTGTCCGAATAGAACGTTTAGTAAGGTTTAAGAAAAAACGTAATATTTATCATAAGATCTCTTTAATGGCAAAAATTATGGCTGTAAGTTTTGAAATAAAGGTATACAAAGGTAAGCCTCGAAGGGACGACAGTGTGATCAATTTGGTTTAAATGGACTAATTTTAGACAACTATTTTATGTTTCTAGATCTACTGTATTGGAATCTCAATTTTGTGTTACAACGTTACAAAGTGCTGCTCATTTAGGAGTTGCGTGAACGGTCACTAATGCACCACCATGCTTTATGTCACTTATAGACCTCCAAGCAAGAAGGAGTTATGACACTCAATAAAAATCTTCAGCAGTAGTGTTCAAAGAGGCAAAGCTCAAGTTAGAATCAGTTGAAAACAAATTTTTTAAACCATATAATTTTATCTACTTTTTTGGATATATTGAATCTATTATTATCTAGATTTGAATGGTTAATTTTAAATTGTTGTGTCACCCATATTGGTAACGTCACGCTAACAATGTTCAGGACAACTTAATGTTTTATGTTAGTCAATTATTAAATTAGGTTTTTTTTTAAGTTTGGGTAGGTACTCTAGGAAACAGGACAGTGATTCAGAAAAAAAAAAGTCTCTTATATCTCAGGGAAAACTTATATTATATATACCATACAGTCCGTTGCCCTGAAAGGTAGCACTCTTACATGGACTGATTACTTACACTATGGCCCTATCTTATAAGCTTTACCATAGTGTAATAATGTAAGGTAAGCCCGCTACCTTTCAGAGTAAATGAAGGGTACAATGCAGAGGTTGGTCGAAAGCTACTCTCCATTTTCATAGGAAGGTTTTTTTTTTAGAAAATGTAAACCTTTCTTTGAAGTCAACATTGATAATAATTTACTATATTATTAATGTTATTTTATTGATATTATCTATCAAACTTAAAGGTGAAGATGAGGTGAAACTACTTCTAATAGCTTTCCTAGATGCCCTCCCTGTGAAAAGTAAACTAGGTATAGACATACCCGCCCCATTCCCTCTTCTAGGGTCCCTTATCCCCACTCGAATGTATCAGTTTTCCCGCCGACTGGAAAACACTGGTACAAAGTGAAAACTGAAAAGTTCCCGATGGTGAAAATGATATTGACTATTTGCATTCGTAGATTGTAGAGTAACATAAATACTGTTCCTGATGGCAAGATATCAGTTGGGTGTTCCCCCTACATTGTTGACGAAGGAAGTGAGGTTATGTAAGACAGTGAGTGGAGTGTGGCTTCTTGGCCGTATTGATCGTGAGATGCAGAGCAGAACACAACATATAGAACAGGGATTAGGGTATTAACCGCCGAGAAGAGAGGAGGGAAGGACGACCGCTACTCCGAGCGAGAAAATAAACACGGGCGGATATTTGAGGAGGCTCGTTTAGAGGAGGGTTCAAGAGAGACACCGTTTTGGAAACCCTGGGAACACCATTTAGGAAGGGAGATTGAAAAACCAACAAAAAACAATCTTTTGTTTAGAACATGTTTATAAAATTGTTTGTTTCGTTACGTTTATAAGCTCACAGGAATAAAATTTGTTTGCATTTATGACCTATTTGTATGTCATAGTATTTGAGATATAATATTTGTGTTCATTATTTTAGCTCAAGTTTCTAGATTATTATAATTAATATACAGATACTTACTTTAGTCTTAGGCTTACCTTAGATCAATCTAATTTAATTTTTTTTATCTACTTTTCCCATTTGTTGTTTTATTATTTATTTCTTAATGTATATTTTAATTACTGTTATATACTGACATGATATTTTAAACTATATTTTATATTTATGTCTAATTTTACTATAGTATTGTTTACTAATATATTTGTTTCATTATATTGTATTTTGATGAATTTTTTCAGTGCTGACCTATTAGAGGCCTTATCACGGGCCACGTTAGCGTGGTACAAGGGGGTTACGCCCCTTCTCCCCCACAATTGTGTATTTGACCGGGATAGATTTAGCACCATCAAAGAAACAATTAAGTGTTTTATTTAAAGAAATGAAAGGCCATGTTTGAAGCAATGCATACATGACTAAGGTATCTTATTATATAGTTGTTATTAAGTGGTAACATATTTAAAGTGGTAATGGTTCCATAATGTTTCCTCGCCCTTACCCCCACCCCCTTCTCCCAAATGTTTAAGAGCAAACAAGGCCAATGGGTCTTGCTACTGTTGATGTGCACGATGATAAACGATATTGAAGATACAATTTGAAATGATTATTATAATCTTTTAACAAAGCTAAAGTTTTTTAAAAATATTTTAATAAATTTAATTGGTACTGTGGTAGTACATCATGATGGTTATATCATCAGACATCTTGTAAAATTTTAAGTTAAGTTAGTTTGTAAGCTGTGTGTTGATATCATATATATTTGGAGCATACACATTATATACCTTGTTGAAAAAAAATTATGACAATTTACATGCTCAATTAAATATTATAATGTTGCGTATATTTTCGAAATAATAAATTTTAATAAGTTAATAGGATATTCAAGTACGCGTGATACATAGTTCAATTATTGATTTTAGGAGCACGCTCTCGGTTAATGAGTTCAAGGTGAAAACTTTGTTCATTAAACCCAAAGAAAATTTGTTAGGAAGTTGATCAACTTCTTCGGGAAAGTAAATACTTCCAGTGAAGTTACATCCTGCAAGCGCATCTTATGATGTATCACAAATCACATATAATAGATCAGACAAAAAAAAATATCTCCACTACTGTTACAAAAATTGATTGCAAAAGTTATCCAAACTTGTGTGAAATTCTTTAGAAATGATAGTTATGAATGCAAGCATAACCCAAAGAGACAACAATTTAGGTTCCATTACACTATCGTAATTGAAAAATCGTCGGAACTCAAAGCAAAGTAATTTTTCTTTCACTAATAGTACTGCAATACGATCGTCATATACGGACCTACCCTAAATGGGGGACCATCAGTGGCGGCTCGTAGCTAAAATTAGCGGGGGTGCTGCTCCAATTTTTTTTAACCTTTGTTTTAAAATTGTATAAAAGAAAAAAAAATGTATAAAAAGAAAATTTATTCAGGAAAATGATAAAATCTTAACAAAAAATACTTTTTAACTTACTTTAACTTAAATTGTTACAGTTCAAGCTTGATCTATTTATTTAAAAATTGAATCCGTTCTTCTTGTTTTAATTTGCGCAAAAAGTTCAATAATTTTCTCCTTGATCTCTGGTTGACAAATGAAGAAATTTTTCTCCATTGAAAGTACTGAAAACGCATTTAGTCTTTCTGTTAAATAAAAGAACAATAAAAAGGAATCAAATAGAATAGCCGGAAGCAGAATAATAATCTAATTATATACTCTTATGCACTTGATCACATTCAAGAATATGGTACACGGTTTTTAAGCACAATACATGCAGAGTAAAAAAAACTTCCACCATCACGCCAGAGCCGGCATTGCGAGAGCAACAGTGCTCTCTCTACCTGGCAGTATCGCCTTCCTCCCCATCCCATCTTATGTGCGCATACGCACAACAGTCAAACACCACGTCTCTGGCACTGTGAAGCCCACAGTGCTATACAACGATTTTTGTATATTTTTCATAAACTGGGGGATGGCTACTGAAGTACTGACATTAAGCTTAAGGAACATATATTGTATTACAAAAATAAAGAAAGAATTAAAGAAAAAAGGATTCATTATATTAAATGTTATTGATAATATAAAGTGGAAATAGGGGGTGCTGCAGTTACGCAGTGCCTATACACGAGCCGCCACTGGGGACCACCATTACATCGCGTTTTGCTAGGATAGTGGGCCTGACACTCACCCCCCATTCTCAATTTGAAGGTGGGGCTGGTTTCAAGGATACTGTGCCTGACTCTCATCTCGGTCTCTGACTTTGAAGGTGGGGTTGGTTGAAAGAAAGGTGTAATTAAAAAAAAACTTAAATAAACCTTAACATAACAGAGATGCCTAGGCAACTGGATCCACAACACTCCTAAAATAAATACACCACATTTTTTTTTTACTTCTATAGAAAAAATTGACTAGATAAAGAGGTATATTTTTAATTTGTAGATTATATTTTTATTTTATTATTTCATTTTTGCTTTTCTTTGCACCACAGCAATTTGAATTTACAAATTCAAGTCTCCAAGTTTTTTAAGGACATTAGATTTCTGGCAAGCTAGAAACTCTCCTCCTCCCAAGGGGAGTGAGTTGTCCCTATATTCTTATTGGTAGCACGTCAGACTAGGGTTAGCTGTGTGTAAAGAGGTGGGGGAAACGCGACGTGATGGACCTGCAATGTATCTCTACCAAAAACAAATGCGATGTAACGGACATGCGATGTAATTGTATACACCCATCGTAAATGCCACATTTATAGCTAAAACAAACACTTTAGATCCTATATTTTTAAAACGGGTAAGTGGGGGAATCCGATGCGAGTGGTAGCGTCATGTCACCAAGGTGTATGTATATCTGCGAAGCAAGCGCCTCAGGCTCGTAGCATGAGGGCAAGTGAAAAACATCGTTAGTGCGAAGTGTCGTAAGTAGGGGTATTCCTGTAATAATATCATCTTCTAGCTTTAGTGACGTATGTCTTTTCTATCTCTCTATCTTTCTTATAAATGATGTATAGTTTTGTTTGAAGAAAGATAAGCATCACGGTTTATAGGAGTGTTTACTTTCTGTGTAGGTGAACTGTGGCCTAATCTTGAAATCGTGTGCGAGCTGCGGCCCGACTTTTTGAGAGACACGTACAAATTGCGGCCCACTCACTTGAGAGAGAGGTATAAGTGTGCTTTCTATCAGGCGGTCTTAAATTTCAGATAGAAACTATCATCGTATCATGTAGACATACCTCGTGATATCCAAACTTCGTCAGTTCTTATCATTCATTGGTTTTGGCGAAAATTTGAAGGTTCGTTAGGTTAGGTTGGATTAGGTTAAGTCAACAGCCCGGGCCGTAATTCGTACGTGACTCTAAAAATGTGGTGCCAAAGCTCAACTGTCTTTTTAGAGGCAAGGACGAATCCATATTATTTTCATAGGGGTTCATAATTATAAATAACGTAGTTACTTGCAATGCTACATTTCTGTTTAAAACCGTTTGATAGTTTCTAATTCATATTTAATCTTATGTATGTTTTAAACCGTGGTCATCCTCCCAAATTTTTTAATATCAGATAGTTTTTATAAACCATTTAGAGTTGCCCTCTCTCAACAATTTTTTGAAAATTGGTTCATTCTAGAAGCTATAAATAGTCTTAGCCTTGTTTTTTTTATTTGGATTTTATAAGCCATTTAAAGTGTTCTTCACCCAGAAATTTTTCAAATTTGAATGCTCATCAAAGCTATTTAGAGTGATCCTCACCTTATTTTTTTTACGATAATTAGATACCTCTAGAAGATAATCTTTGAAGTGGTCTTCCACCGACAAAATTTTGAATATTGAATTATTTCAGAAACTAGGCTATTTGGGGTGGTCCTCGCCTAGACATTTTTGAAATTTGGATGACCTTGGAAGCTATTTAGAACTTTCGTCCCCTGACTTTTTTTTTTGCCAATTAGATAGATGCGTCTAGTCTAGTAGTTATTTGAAGTGGTCTTTTCCGGAAAATTTTAGACAATAGAATGCATCTAGAAGTCGTTTGGAATTTGACTTGAGGCCATCTTTCAGCTTCATATTAGATAATATCAGAGGATTTGAAATATATCTAGGGGGGGGGGGATTTATTCCAGGGAGGGGTACATTATTTCCAGAGGGTCGTAGTCCCTCACAGTTCCACCGCTCCCGCTGGTCACACATACTCTATACTCTATATTCTATATTCGTGGGTGAACTGCTCTCAGGCGATTATTAGTCTCAGACGTGTGGTAGTCCACCGTCTCTACGAGGAACAATGTTCGTTACTCGCTTTGCACGACAAATATTAGTACATGAAAACAAATATTTTTCCCACACTTACTTGAATCATATGGAAAATTGAATATATGTGGACGAGTAACGCACGCACTCGGCTTAAGAGATGTCTGCGTGTAAAAAAGATTAAAAATTGTATACAATTTATATGTGTAGTATTTTATTTCTAAAATTGGAACTTTAATTTTGTTTTTTGTGTTAATTTTCTAACTTTCACAGAGTGGTCACCTGACCCTTTGACCCTATAACCCTCCTGCCTGAATTTGCACCTGTTTAGAGGTAGACAACTCGTGCGGCCGCAACTAAACTGCAGCCTTTACGTTAAGAGATGGAATAATTAATATTGTTACTTTGAGTAGTTGATAAATCATATTTTGTTTGAGTTAAAAACAATAACAATTATTCAAGCGGGGTTATTAAAATTAAATGTTGTAAGAAAACAAAGGCGAGATATGGAAAATATATTAATTTTTTCGCATTATTTTATTTGTAGCAAAAAAAAAAGCCCAGTACAAAAGTGACGCAAAAAATAAAATAGTATTCAAAGGACTTTTTTTTTAAATCTATCAACTACGCGTTTGCTGGCAACGTCATCTCTTTATCGGTCGCGGTGTCCACCACCAACAGCTGAATGTGTCGGTTCCTAGTAATTGAATCGACAAGAGAGGAGGGAGAAAGATGCCCAGGTAGAAGAGATTTGTGCTCTCTGAGGCACATTACAAGGTAACGCATGCATCTCTTTGATGTTCCCGGGATGGGGGGGGCCGGCGGCCTTCTGTTATCTGTACCAACCAACCAACACGGTAACACCATTAAAACGAAACTGTGTAGGACACATCCAGTGCTGCTCTCTGAATGTGGGGTTAATGTCGTCACTGACACGGTAACATCATTACGGAGTTTTAAGAGGGAGCCAACCCTCTGAGATAGGGGACATGGTGCTCGACCAGGCGTCCTCTCAGGAGTAACACCCTTAACAAACAACATTTAAATTGAATTTATTTCTAGAGATTCTACCAATGTTAGTTCGTACAATTCATATTTAAAATATATTATTTGAAACATATTCAAAAGGCTCAATGTTTATTTTTATATCTGGAAAGATATTTTCTTCAAACACCGATAGTTAAAATAATATTGATACAAATATACCTTACAATATTGTTTCCTAATAAATGTTTGACTTCATAAAGTTGTCACAATCAATCCATCAAAAGGAAAAGTGAGTTTCTGTTAACTTCCATCCCAAATGAAAATATTAATTCCAAAGTCATTTATAAAAAAATAGCATCCTCAATCAGATTAAAAAGAATTAATGAGCAAAATAAAATGTTGATTTAGTAACTTGAATAATACAATTGGTGAATGTATTTACTCTAGATCCGTGGGAACACAATTATTATCTACATAAAACAAATTATAGAACCCTAATCAAAATAATAATATTAACTTTGCACATCTTGAGAAACATGATACTTCGTTTAATTAATTTCTTTCTCTATGGGTTTTTACAGCTCGTATGGGCTATTTGAATTTAATTACAGTGATGTGAAGGATAAGGAAGATCAAATTCAGAAGTAATGTACTCGCATTTGCGTGGAAAAAGTTGGAAAGCATTAATTCTAAGGAAAAAACCTGTCAATACGCCCCGCCTAAATTTAGACCATAATCTCCTCAAAATGGAAACACCAGCAAATCAGACTACACATTTAGCCTGGCACTTAACCGCGTACTCACCGACACATAAGTTTAAACAATCACATTAAGCGATTATACATTTTTTTTGTACATAGTGTTTATTCACTCGTATTTTATATTGAAAAAATGACGAGAGATGCCCCCTATTTAAAATATTAACGAAATATAATTACAAATGTAGTACGAGAGTAGATGTGTAAGTAGTTATTTTACTCAACAAAATAAAAATATAAACTTAAACGGATTTTATAAAGTAAGAGAACTGGGAATACCGAAGCTCAGATTGTGTGACAGAGTGAGAAGTGATCTAAGACCCATCATGATACAAGCCTACACTCACTTGTGTCTTATTCTGGCCATAATTTTCAGGTTCCCTGCTTGGACTTACTCAGCTTCTTCGTCCCTACGCTATACTGCAATTTATACGGCTTTAGGACCCGCGTGGTGGGTAGGCTGGGGAGCATAGTTGCCACATAGCGGGAGTTTGCGCGTTACTACTATGCAAGCATACTCAGTGATTCAAGAAATTTGGCAACGTGCATCGGTTGATATGAACACTACCCTTCACGGATTGGTCGAGCATGTGACGAGCCTCCACTCTCCACTACGGCTGCGTTGACCTCAATCCTAAAGCAGTTTAAAACGCACTATAGTGATTAGGGAAAGTGTTCCTAGGTATCAAAAGTGTTAAAAATAGAAATACCCCCTATAGGAATTCGAACCCCGATCTTCCCGTCATCGGCAGTATAATCCACTGAGCGTGTTACGTCTCAGGCAATTCGGCCACCGAAGCGGGTCTACACACAGGCAATTCACATCACTGTTAATCACTAGATACTTTTGTATATTTCCAATAGTGAAATTGGATCTATTTTCAGAGAGAATGATTTAATAGTTCAAAAAGCTTCGTTTTATTGCACACGATGTTAGGGAACCAAATTTAAAATTTAAAATTTCCGAAGAAGTTAAACTTTTATCCTGGAATGGCATGCTGTTTCAGTAGAAAATGTATACCATAGGGAAACAATAATAGAGGACAAAGTCGAAATAGGCTCTTATTCATAAAATAGGCAAAAAAAAGCAAAAAAAGTTAGTATATTTCACTCGGAATAACATGAAACGCATACATATCTCAACTGCCTATATTTTACTATCAAGGAAAAGAAAAGACAAAATCCGCTCCCTACTAATGATCTACCACGGAATTTCCAGCAGGCGACCGAGCTTGGGCCAGGAGAAAATAAAGGCAAGGTCGAAACGTGAGAAAAGTTGCAACACTGTACAAACTAAGCGCAAGCGGCGGCGATTTTGCAGATAAAATAGAGAGGAACGAACGAAAAAAACAAAAAAAACAAAAAAAAACCACCCAACAAATGAATGCGACAAAGCACAGCGTTGTCCACAGATTTACTAACTAAAAACATGGAGGCTCTTAAGAAAGTGCCAATGTTCAGGCCACACAAACGGGATGCTTAATTTGACATTTTGCTCAAATCTAGTCCCATTGTAGAATATATTTACTGCCGATGCACTACAACGTCCTTAAAGTCATACATTTATTTGATTTAAATATTGCAATAACATATTCACGTTCAAGACTGATCGTGTGTTTAAATACGCTAATCCCCAAATCTTCCTACTCTCCATATTTGATTGGTTTAAACCATTTATGTAGTTCATTTCTTGTCTTTAACAAATAAATATGGCGGCTACTCGAACAAGAGCCGCGTATCGCGAGCTAAGTATTGCCAGCTGGGTATTGCGCAAACAGAAGCTTGGTGGACCAGTTTTGTCCATTCACGGATTCCTCGGGTTATTACTTACATTGCAACGTGAATACCTGGTCTAGAAGACGAGGCATGGTTTATCCAGGGCCGGCCTTAGGGTCTACGGCACCGTGTACGGAAACTCAAATGGGTGCCCCAACCTTCTCTCACAGCCCCCATCACCCATTCTCACTAAAGATCAAAATCCACAAAATGGCGGTGGCTTTTTCTGGAAATTAAAACAAAAAGTAGATTTTCTAAAAAACGTTTATTTTTAAGATTTGCACTGATATGGCGCATATATCCATAGCAGTTATTTGGGTGACCGCCAATTGTATGGGGAAGGGGAATGTTTTTTCTCTTAAAATTAAAATATTAAAGTGATTTCTAAAAACAAACGAGATACGAAGAAAAGTCTAGAAAAATCAAATTTTTCTCCAGGAAAATCTACAACTACACCTCCTCACTTTATTATCTCTCAATATTTTACGTAGTTTTCATAATCTTTATGAAGATATTAAAAAAAACGATTTTTTTTTGGAGAAAATCGATCTTTTAATTTTAGTATAAAACTACCACCATTTTGAGAGTTTTCATATTTTTTAAAAAAATATTCTGGTGGAATCTATCGGAATCAAACATAAAGTTTTAAAAATTATTTTTTTTAAACCTTTTTGTATATATTTTGAAAGTTTGTTTATTTTTATCGAACCTAACAGGGAAGGAATAAATTAAAACGTGTTTTTTTCTAAATAAATTACTTTCATACTAGTTTTCAGTTTGTTACATTTTTACCGCCCTGTGCAAATGCGAGTGTTGCACCGTCGGTAGAGCCGGCACTAGGTTTGTCGTCACAGTTTTATATTTTGGGTATAAACAGGCAAGCCTCTGGATCGCAGAGTATATTTTTTTTAGCACTGTGTCTTATTACCCATTCGGGTTATACGATGGCGCAAGATAGGGTATACAATTATGGTTCTAAGTGTGAATTATAGTGCGTCCAATAAAAATTCAACCCGTTGAGCCAAATAGTTTCGAATTTACCAAGTAAGCAACATCGTTGATTTATTTAATTTACTTTAATACTAGGTGATGAAAGAGCTTCCCTAATAATTTATAATGATGGCGATGTGAATGATTATTCAAAGGCTTGGAACTCTAACGGCTTTAATCTGAGAGTCTTGAGTTTGTGCCCTAAAATATGTGATCTATGACGACTTAATGAAATTAGCTGTTTAACTCCAGCCAGAATTCTCGCGACAAAAAACCATAATCATGAGTATGAACAATCGGAAGGAAATTCTTTAAGGCATCTAAAAGAAGTATCAAGATGTTATCTGCCTCTTCATTCCTAAATGAATGGTTTCCAGCTCACGATAAATACTCAAACAGTTATATAGCAGCAGCATATTCAGTCTGTGAAGGAAGAGCGTAGACAAGCGCAATGCGGCGGTAACAACATTTTCAACTTCTCTTAGTATATTTTCAGAGGCGCTAAGAGCTATGGAAGGCAAGAAACCGCTAATGGACGCACTATGAAGCACCTCAACAGGGGCTGCTTACACGTGTTCTTTACTACCCTGCTAAACTCTAAACTACCCCACACACCTTATTAACAGTGAGGTGGAGAGATAAGCCGTGAACCACGTACTTTACTAACATGCTCTCACCAATATATGGGGGGTTACCCGACACTTCTGAAAGATCAACATGTGTTAGTTAGAAGCGTCAATTATTCTTAAAAACAGGGTTGATTAATATTTTAAGAAAACACTCTAGGGTGGGAGCATAAAAAATTTTCCACACTTATAGTAAGTGTACGTCCCGAGCGGGTAGTAAGACACGGTGCCAAAAAAAACACTTCTAATTATTACTTTTTTTTTGCGCCAAGTCACACTACCCGTCCGGGATATTAGTACTTATATATATATATATATATATATTTAGGTTGTGGGCGAAGATGATAGCATTTAGAGGACATGCCTGGAGGGGGATAAACAAACAGTTTCCGATGATAAACCTCAGTGCAACTTGCTGGGATTCCATCCCCAACATCTCTTCACAGGAAATCCAGTTTATTGCGAGAGTGACGTCTGATAGCATGCGACCACCTTCGAGGTAGCGCTACTGGGGCATTTTGTCACGTAAATAATGTGCACAAAATGTATAGTTTTAAAATTATTTTCACTTAAAAATTAATGTATTAATACAAAAAGTTTGCCTGAAATTTTGTAGTAAAACCTTTATTGCGATTGTAGGATTGGTTGTTTAAATACTACCAGGACAATAGGCGTAATTAACGTCACATATCGTCACTAAAATTACAGGAGGGCGTATCTCAGTTTTACTAAGTTTTCAGGGGAGCTCTTTGAAAAAAAAGTATCCTTGCTTATAATAACGTGTGGCGTTTAATATTACATTAAATATGTAAGTATAATTTTTTTACAGTAGCTGAAAGATCTATATAACCGTCTATAAGTGTTACAAATTTTGACAGTTAATTGAATAGCCAAAGAAAAAAAAATCCCTTAGATACGCCTATTTGTGATTGTATTTTTCCAGGCTGATATTTCCGGAAAGTTGAGTTTTGACCTTGGAGTAATCAAAGAAAATGCAAATCAATCAATTAAATAATACATTTTATTTTATAAACATTTAATAATTGTAGTATAAAATTATTTCTAATAAGTGTTTCTTCATAATGTAATTTTAAGGACTCTTAGTGATTAGAAATGAACGTTGTTATGAAATACTTTGCAAAACATAAAAGTTACAACATACTGACAGATAAATCATAATTATGTTTACACTCCTTAGAATAATCTTTAAGGTACTTGTTAATACAGTATTTTAAATTAATATAACGTACATATAAAGAAACACAATGTTTTATAATAAGAAAACTTTGCAACTATTTTTGACAAAAAACTAAAAAAATAAAACAATGTGGAGTACTTCTTTCCAAGATAAAACAATAGTGTGTTTTAAATAATAGCTAACAGCTTAACATTAAACTAGAATAGTAGGTAAAATAAAACTTGGAGTTTCTTCTCTTAGGAGTTCAGATCTTTGGATTCATGTGGTCAGTTCTTATAGAAGTGTCTATGTTCCTCCGATATAATGACTGGTGTGTTACCTTCGCGCAACGCTAGGAGATCGACATATATTGCATATGATTGTCTTGGAGGTTCTTTTTTCAATAGTTCCACTTCTAAATCCAATGATTTTACAGACTGTTTCTTCAGGATGGTACTTTTATAAGTAGCCTGTAATGAGTCTTCTTTAAAGAATATTTGGCCAGGTTTTGATTTTACTATCTTGATTTCTGTTAGTTCTGTCAAATTTATTGCTTCGTCAGACTCGTCACAATGCCTTACTGTAAGGATTCTTAGGTCTTTGGATAGTGTCTTGAAGTCAAGAAAATTCCCTACTTGCATTTCTTGAACTTGGTAGGGTTTATTTAATCTTACTAGTTTAATAACCGGGGTAGCATTGATCTTTTTTGGGTGGGGGAATGACAAATTCATAAACTTAAAAATGTAAACGTATGATTCCAGACTCCCTTTTACAGACTCTTTGGACATAACGTTTCTGTACAAGTAGTACATTTTTTTAAATATTCAAATTATTATGTAAATATTCTCTGGTGGAACTCTTCCTGCAATAGTGGGACTCCCCATGCGGAAATTTTCAAATATGAGTTTCATTGCCTTTTCTTATGTCGTTATTTTTCGCTTTCATCGATGGGTGTATTCCCCCTCTTTGTTCTGACGTTATGATTCCAGTCTAAAATTCCTTTTCCAATGATGTTCGGGCTACCTTTTCAGAGGAATCCAACGTGTTGATAAAAATACTTTATGAAGTGGTCATAGCATAGTAAGGTTTTCAAGCAACTGCATATACTGAATATTTCCACATATCAACTAGGAAATTCACAAATTATTTTGTTATTAACATCTTCAAAAGAAGCATGATCATTAAGAACATCCCGTACCTATTTCTCACCTTTATAGTTTTTTTTAATCATGATTCATCATGGGAAAGTTGAGAAATCTAAGTGAAATTCACACACACTCTGCTTTTCACACATCAGCTTGTTGAAAGTTACACCCAACATAAAAATAACATAATGTCTTTGACTTTCAACCATAAAATGGCGTATCTTAAGATTGGCCTGTTTGCGTTTGAAAATGCTTCAAAATTTTGAGATAAACCAAAAAGTTGTTTTCTTATTTACTCTACAACAATTTGCTGTAAAGATATTCCAGTTTGTGACAAGAAAATATACACAGAGAGAAACGTCCTGCCAGTCATAACTCAGAACCATCAAAAAGTGAGATACGTCCTTATGTGATTTTAGCGACGATATAAGTGAACACTATCAATTTTTACTTTCTAGATATCTTACAGGTAGAGAAAGTATTGTGATCGTGAAAAAAAAAAATTGAACTCGAGATTTTGATGAATCTTGACGTTTCATAACCCCCCGAATCCAAAAAAGTGTTTTTTTGAATTTCCACTGGTCTGTCTGTCTGTGCCTCAGACTAGAGCCTAAACTATTTTACCGATCGGTCTAAAAATTCTATCTAGGGTGTTCATAGGGTTAACCAGAAGGGTTTTTGGAACTGGATATCTAACCCTATAATTAGGGGTGGTTTACTGAAGGGCAAAAAGAGAAAAATTATATTTTCCCAAAATCGGCTCTAACGATTTTGATTAAATTTTATTTCTAAACATTTATAGATATTCTAAACAAAATGGATGCCCTGAATATTTCGGCGAAATGTTCCGGTCGGATGCGTGATTTAAAAAAAAAATCATATTTCTGTAACTCTTTGAGATATTAAATTACTTATCATTGCAGAATTGTAGTGCTATTAAAAATAAAAAACTTTTATTTGAAATATATTTTTTATAAAACTAACAGGTTTTGAATTATTCTCAAATATAAATTAATACAATTTTGTGAGCTCTAGTTCTAAAGAGCTATGTTTTAACGCAATAATTCTCCAATGACATAGAGTGATTAAATATAAGTATCTTTAAAAGGTTTATGCTATTTTCCCTTAAACCTCTTAGGAGAAATGTTTGTATAACAATTATCTATTCCTTAATTTTAGACTCAATAGTTAATATTTACATTTTTTATTGGTCAAAATTTATAAATGATGAGTTTAATAGCAATTCAATGACCTGAATATGTGCAACACCT
Organism: Timema douglasi; assembly: GCA_901482245.1. NCBI lineage: Eukaryota > Metazoa > Arthropoda > Insecta > Phasmatodea > Timematidae > Timema > Timema douglasi. Next base: position 101,988 of record CABEEJ010002111.1, read on the forward strand.
AATAAAATGTCGAAGATTTCAACCGAAAGTTGAAATTTTAATACAAAATGTTGACACTTGTGGACCAATATCGATCTTTTTTTTTATTGGTCCAAACATAAAAATGAAGATATTAATTCTTTAAAAATAAAATTATAACATTTAAAGCCAGGACTTTTTTTTTACATAAGTATAGTGCAACTTATGCTTGGGTTTGCTAGTGTATATTATATCGTGTTTCACATATATTACGAGTTTTGAGTAAACATCTCCATTTTTAAACAATAGAGCGAGAAAGTCCGTGTGGAGTTCCGTACCATTTATTTTTAATTTTAAGGAATTATCTTTCCACTGACCTATGTTTGATGTTTATTTTGATTTACATAACTTTTTTGGACGCGCGTACTAAAGTGCTGGCTTAGCATATATGATGTAACGAACTAGAAACGATAAAGGAGAATGATGACTGCTCAAAGCAACGGTTAGTTCTAGTTGGACAGGAAAGGGGCCATAGCAGGCTATAATAGCCTATTTTTATTTGACAACAGGGCTGTCACATTTCCATCAATATCGCAGCCAGTTACGCTGCCCGACGCCGGACCATAGCAGACTACATCTTCGGGTCATCAGTAGCACTCGTACTTAGAGGGCAATCGTTGAGTCCAGGGTCCCGAGATCTAGTTCTATAAGGGATCACAAGCCGTGTCAGTCAATTCCACCGGCCTAAGTTTCCACGAGTTGCTTCTATGCGCGCGAGCGTCCAATCTCTTATTTGTTTTATATTTCATTTACCATCATATTTTGTATTAACTTTTAGTAACGTATAATAAACCAAAATTCGTGGCCCTGCGTATTATTTCAAACCAACACCATTACCTTGCTTGCAACCTTATCCCTCCTGCAAGCTATCTAAACAGATCGAGCCCACAGGGGGGTAGGTCGCAACCGAATATTTAAAAATTGCAACTTTTGCCAACATTTAACTAAAACTAACTGACCAATTCAGGATCAATTAAAAAAAAACTTCATAGCATTAGACTGAAATCGAAGTATAGCGACCAAGCGAGTTAGTGATGATAGTGCCAACATTTGCCACCCACCATTAATTTCAGTTTTATAAGCCGGAGCGGCTACTACTTTATTCAAGTATTTACTCATTTGTCCTCACAAGACTGAGTTTGATTTCGTTCCAAACCCGCTGCTACACAGTTAAAATCTGGAAGCACCGGGGATCTATCCCGGGACCTCTGGATCTGTAGCCAGGAACTCTGACAAATATTTGCCCTGGCTGATACATTTTAAACATATTCTATTAGTAATATGAAATATAAAATTGGGTTAGGGTATGCTGGGGGGCAACGCTAATTAAGGTAGGTATTTTTTAGATTTTATAACAAAAAGCATTTTTTGACCAAAACAAAATAAAATATTACTTTGGGAGACGTGTTTAGTTTAATTTTTGATAAACAAAAATCTTGACAGGTACCTAGTTATTGTCTATTTGACACGGTCATTGCGGAATTTTAATAACACTTTTTTATCTTGATTTTAAAAGTTTCTCTTTTTTTAGCACCGTGTCTTAATAACCGTTCGGGTTGTGTACGCTAGTGGTTTTAGGGACGGGGAAGGTTATATTTGGAGGTGTACTCGCATTTGCACGGAGGAAGAATGGACAACGATTTTGGAAAACCCACCTTCAGTACACCCGGCCGAGATTCGAACCTTAATCTCCCGTCATCCGCAGTCTAGTTTACTGCGAGAGTGACGCCTTTGACCATCCGGCCACCGAAGCGGGTAAAAAGACAGGTAAAATTCCACCATACTAGTGACAAATATTCAAGTTATTATCTAATGAAGCAATATATATTTGATATATTTTTGTCGAAAAGTTCTGTTCCACCCCATTTTGACCTTTTTTAAATATTTTTTTTAACGCTTGTCAAAAGTTGGACGGCCAAAAGGTACCACCAGCGCCCCAACGAACACCAGTGTACCTCATGTTTTTAAACGGAATACGCCTCGCGCCATCTTGTGGACAACACGGAACAAAGCTCTTCCTCACTTGCTAGGTGTTTGTTTCCACTGGCAAACAAAAGATAATCACGACCAAATTTGAACTAGTGATTAGTTTGAGAACAGGGCAGAAGTGTTCGGAGGGGAAATGAGATGGATTTACATTCCCTGGAGAATGTATGAGATGAAACTTTGTAAGAGGGGGAGAGTGTTTGCTTCTTGTCAAGGGGGCTACGATGTCTTGTTGGTTTAGTGGCCTCTTGTGCGCGGTAGCCGCCCGCCAGGGACAGTAACCGAGGCTGCTTTTCTCAAATATTAGGGGTCGATATTCAAATTGGGGTCCTCGCAAAACTTCGGTTTTGAATTTTTCATTATACTGTTCCATGGAAAGGGTTTACCCTTGATGAGATCTCGCATTGTATTTCCCATGTGTGTGTGTGTGTGTGTCTGTGTGTGTATATATAGTGATTTATGAGACAGTCAATAGAATATTTGTTATTTTAACATTTATTTCAAATTAGCTCATTATGATATTGATATTTGCTAAAGTGAAAAATAAGGAATGAAAATTACTTAAGCGCGAGTTTAGGCCAGTATTTTTGGCAGTTTTGATAACAATATTTCTTGGACACAATAATACAATTTAGTTTCAATAGATACTTATTGTTTGGTTTTATATGCATATAAATATAATTAATTCTTTAATACGTGTCGTGGAAATACTGGTATTTCACGAAAACTTTTTCTCTTTATTTAAAAAAGTTTCTTCCAATATGCACATGGTTAAGATTAAAAAACTATTATTAATATATGTGGAAAATTTAACTATACGCATATTTTGAAGCACTATTTTAATAATTTTTGCCAATAAACATTTTATTAAAAAATTAAAAATACTGGCCTTAGTTTGAGTCCCCTTCCAATAATACATCATAGCCAGAAAAAAAAGTCTTATTGATTTGAAAAAAAAATCAGCATTATATATTTATGAAAAACCAAGCGTTTGTTAAGTTTTATTGCTTACAATACAAACATCTGAGTAATTTTCACAAAATGAATACATTAAACCTAATATACCAAAAGCTATATAAGGAGTTGAGAGATGAGAAAACCAAGTACCGTAGAGATTTGCCAAACTGTACATATTTTTAAGTTTCCTAAAATGCCAAGGCTGTTCAAATAATTCCAAGACATTAGCTCCCAGAGATTCATTAAAGTAAAATTAATTAATTGCTACATTGTAACATATACCAATACCCCGTTAATCCTATATATTATTTCTGTTGTAAACATCCCGTGTTTTCAACTAATACAAAGCCTACAGCGATGAACAAGGTATCAGTGGATAGGATCTTTTACCGAATTCTGACATAGCATACTCAGTTTAAGTTAAAACACATAGTTTGTTTAAAATTAAAGTTTAAAGAAAAATCTAGCAATATTTTTGTATCAATTACCGGAAATAAACTTTATTTGCTATTTTGTGTCTACACTTCGCTGAGTATTTAATTTCAACAACCCAACAAAGTCCAAAAAATTTTTTTGGGAGAGGGAGGTTGAATATGCGAAACATTAGCACGGGCTTACTGTTAATTTTAAATAATAACAGGACATTATATAATTATTTTTAAATCAGAATTAAAAACAAAAAGTAGTATGAAGTAGTAAGGAGTAGTACGACAAAACTTTTTAAGAATACAAACATATTTCTTGAGGTTGACATTTTACTATATTATTAGTGTTATTGTGTAGTTATTGATAGTATGAATCAAAAGTGATAACTACATATAACATGAGACGACGTATAACTATATAAATAAATATATAGTGATTTTTCTACGTGTCAGATAAGAAGCTTCTTTTGAAAATTAGACAATAACTTCTCAGGCATTATTTAAACAGCCAGCTATGAGGGAACAGCGTTTAAACGTCGTAATGTGTCCGTCCATCTTCCCTGAAAGGTGGCAGTCCTACCCGGCTCACTTCTACTATGGTGTAGGCTATAAGAAGGGAGGGTCATAGTGTGATAAATCAAGGTAAGGACCTTTCAGGGTAAACTGGGAGTACGTCAGGTGAGACAGCAGCCGCGGAGCATCATGGTCCATGAGGGGGAATGGCGGCACATTTCACACGCAATACCGAGGACTTCCCTCTGACTGGGTGCGCAGGGACCAGCCGTGGAGCATCATGGTCCATGAGGAGGAATGGCGGCACATTTCACACGCAATAACCGGGTGCGTAGGGACAATCCGCGGGCCGAGGCCCACTCTTTAACAACCAATTAGATCAACATTTTAGAAAACATTCTAAAATACTCTTTCGTAAGGAGTGTAAGATATGATATCTCTCAACTTAAAATCTTTTCAATTATGTTCACAATTCATGTTATTTTTTCAAGTTTTAATTCATTTTAATTCATCTTACATTGTTTACATTCAACGTTTAGCTATTACTTTTTATTTAAGTTCTACTTTATTCGATTTAATTCTATTTTTTAGATTTACAATTGGTTAAATTTTCATTCATATTGCTGTAATTTACTTTAAAAAGTGAGTTAACCCATTTCTATTCTACTTGTATTCTTATTCAATTTTAATGTTTTCTGGTTACTAACGCCTGTTATTTTAATTACTACTGTGTACATTATTTTTTATTATTCTCCTGACTTGCGGCTTACTGTTAAATATCTAACCATTTATTTAACAACACTCCAGTGTTTAACCTTTTTACTCATATCATTCTATGTTTTATTTAATGCTTTGACTTTAATTAAAAATAATGCTATGACGCATTAACCATCACTTCTTATATTCAACTTTTTGCATTCTATTTATCTGTATTATCAAGCATTATCTAAGTCTGTATAATTTTATCAAACCAAATCGATGCTCTAAACCTATTTACGGAAATGTCGTGATACAGTCGGCCCCACCAATGAACGTTTTAGGTACGAGAAGTTCGGGTCTCATCACTTCATTCACTTACATTATTACACACCACAGATAGTTTATAACAATAATATTATTTGTTTCAAGATTATATAACATTAGATGAAATTGATAGTCTACTCATGACCTTATGTTGTGCACCAAGCCTTACTGCCCATTCCGGGATACTCACATATCTACACCTGTAGATTGGGGATGAGGAAAGTAGGGTTTAAAAAACAACATCGGTACATTTAGATGGGGTCCGAACCACGAACTACCACACCGACTATACGAGACTAACGTCTTTGTTTACGTACCCAACCACTTTATTCAACCAATTTAAAATTAGTTTAATCAAAAATACTGTAATATCCCGGTATTATTTGACAATTTACATTAAGACAGGAATACAAAATATGTAGTCCTAATTAATGTTTGTAATTAAATAGCATGTATTATAAATAATAAATAAACAAATTCAATGCGTCAAAGCTACTCGTTCAGACTGTAAGCATACATTAACTAAACCAATGGAATAGGATTGAGGAAGGTAGGAATTCTTTAGAAAAAAACAACTTGTGTTTGCGTGGAGGGAGAAGGGAAAACCATATAGTATTATTATTATTGGCACTGAGTCTTACTACCCGTTGGGGTTATACGCACTTACACTAATGTGTAATGGTAGGGTGAGTGTGATATGAAATGGAGGACCTACAGTTTAACGTGGGATCCGAACCACGGAGGAGGCCTGGCGTTCCACACATTCACAAGTTGTCTTGTCAGAGGTGAAGGAAGGGTTTGGTAATTAGGCAAATCTGTGCCGGGACCGAGGATTGAACCCCGGACCCCAGTACAGAAGTTTGCCCCCTTACCTCTAGACCACCAGGTCACCTAAAACCATACAGTAAATACCCCTCATTAATCCTGACAGGTATTCGAACCCCGATCTCTCCATTTCCACAATCCAGTCCAACACAATAGTAACGCGTTAGACCATGCGACCACCGGTAAGGTTTATAGAAGGTTAAAATTACGGCGAACATTAATGATATAGATCTTCCTTTTACTCAATAATTAATTAATTATATTTATTTAACTCCGTGTCAAAGAAATGACAAGGAATTCTTTCATTTCCTATCGTTCTTTAATAAGCAAATTACGAGGTTATTAGAAATCTGGTAGAGAGAACTTATGGAAAATACAAACTTTTTTTTTGCGGTCAAAATTAAAAACATTTTACCAATACCCGCCTAGCTGGCGTAGTTGACAAACGCGCTAGTTTTGTGTTGAGATAGACTGCCGAGGATGGGGAGATCAGGGTTCGAATATCGGTAGGGTGAACTGGGGTGGTTTTCCCTAAATGGTTTTCCACTCTCCCTCCACGCAAGTTCAGGTTCACTTCCTCTAAATTAAACCTTCCCAATTCCTAATCCATTAGTGTAAATAGTACTTAAACGTATAAACCGAACGGGTTGAAAGACGCGGTGCTAGATAAATAAATACATTTTACTATTTTATTAGTGTTTTATTAGGTTTTTATATTATCTTTATATGAGAACTGACAGTTACCGATCACATGATTTTACACGGTAATCTAAATATATGCACATTGTTTTAAAGATTTTTTAGAGTAGCAAAAAAAACTTCCTATCTAAATTGAATCGTATATCAATGGGAATGGAATGTCAAAATATTATTTATGACGAGTCATGAACATGACTATGCTGCTCTGACTTGCTGGTGACGGGAAGGTCAGGGTTCAAATACTGGCTGAATAGCGATAATTTTTTTTACCTAAACGATGTATCACTCTTCCTCCATACAAATATGGATACATTTTATCAAACAATGCTACCTTAGTAATTATTACATTAGCATAATTTAATTCATGTAGCCCGGGTGGATAGCAAGATACAACGCAAAATAAATATTGTAATAGAAACTCATTCATCCGTATTTGATAGGAATAAGCCCAATTCGGGTATTTGAAATTCCGGATAATTCATAACGTTGGGAATTTTCAATTGTTACGGATCTATTAAGAACTACACCCTGTTAAAAAAAAAAAGTGTTTGAGATTTATTATTATTATTAGCACCGCATCTTACTACCCAATCGGTTTATACGCACTTACACTAATGTGTAATGGTAGGGTGATTGTGAGATGAAATGGAGGACCTACAGTTTAACGTGGAATCCGAACCATGGTGGAGACCTGGCATTCCTCACATTCACAAGATGTCTTGTCAGAGGTGAAGGAAGGGTTTGATGATCAGATAAATCTGTACCGGGACCGAGGATTGAACCCCGGACCCCAGCACAGAAGTCTGACACCTTACCCCTAGACCACCAGGTCACGCTGGTTTGATATTTAATGATCACTTGTGGAGGCGACAGATCTACCTTTTAACAGAGTTTGTGGCGCTCCTACACTTTATTTGGGAAAGTGTATTCAGTTTCCTCGCTATGGTATATTTGCATATAGTAGTATCAATAGTAACACTGTCAATCTCGGTGCTCTTGAGGCAAAATACTTGCCTTAGTACCCGATGTTCGTGGGTTCAAACCCAGCCGTGGCTGACGGATTTCTCTTGAGCGATAAAAACCCGTAGCACAACTTCCTTCGAAGGGGAAGTAAAGCCGTCGTTCCCATGCCGATTGTATCATGTAAAAAAATTTGGAGGGTATGTGAAAATATCTTTCTTAGCAAAATTAGTAGGCCCTTTCACTCTCGCACATAGAAATTCTCGTGTGCTGATATAATCAAGTCGGTTAAGAAAGTTTACGTTACATACCTCAAATAAATTACGTAAATAATAGTTACATTTAAAGAACATAATATTTATATGCGGCTGTAAGCGTAACTAACAAAAGTAATAGGTTGTCTATTTAATCCATCATGTTATGAGTATTCGTACAGTTGTCATTGTACATTTGGCAGCAAATATCCAACTACCGAGCGTTATCTGATAGCTCGGGATCGCAATCGATCACACATTCGTATAACCTGATTTTGGTTGGAAGAACAGTATAGAAAATTAAAACATTTTTTTTCTGGCAACATTGATAACATTTTCTTATATTATTTGTGTTATTTGATAGGTATTGATAATATCTCTCAAAAGTAGCATCTGCAGATGACAAGACTTATGTATTAATATATTAACATTGTTTTAGTAACGTTAGTAGCTAACTTCTACTGTTCTTCCTACCAAAATCAAACTATAGCTGACGATGTCCACACGTCCATCACAGATTGTCTTAAGATAAGGAAGGAAATAATCTTACGCACGGGACCACTCATGGATAACTCAGTGATTAGAGCATTAGAGTACTAAGCCAAGGGTACTGGGTTCAATTCTCGTGTCCAAGTGAAATTTTTCAATTCAAAAGAATATGATACGGGTATAACCGTGATTAACCAATATAAAAGCCTAGCTATTTAATCCATTATCTTAATTTGTGTGGATTAAATGGATTATTTTGATTTAGGCTACTTTAAAAACATGGCATGATATTTTTATTATTTAAAAGGGTCCATCTTTATGGTGTTTTCCTTAAAATTTATCCGGAAGTAAAAGATGATTTTGATACAAGAATCAGCTGGTCATTAATGTATATTTTAGGTTATGTTTCTATTTTAATTAAAGCTGTGCCGCTTTTGTAACACTACGTTCAGAATCGGTTGCATTATCTTAATTGCTATCACGTTCTTCGTCGTCATTTTCCCCTCTTATAGTTCTGTTTTGATCTTTCACCCTTCTTCTATGTTTTAAAGGGAGGTCTGTGATGTTTTGCATTCACCTCGTTATTCGAGTTGTCAGCCACAGATTGCTTTTTTCCTGGTAAAATATGTCTTGTTTATTTCATTTGCCGCTCCGCCGACGCAACTTTTAAATTACGGAGCACGTAATATTTTCCACGGACTTATTTTTAAAGTTTTTACTTTTCAGCTTTAATCTTCTGAGATGTCTGTATGCATTTCCCTAGTTCTCATTTCCTTTTATTCCCCCCCACCCCCTTCCAAATTTACCTGTAGTGTGGCCACGCCTTTTATACCTCAGTCGCGAATCGCAAAAAGTTAATAGACATTCAAGTCCTATTGGTTTGCTAACATTTGAGGTAGATTATTCCTATTTGGGGGAATAGCGACGCAAGTGTGAGATTTTGGAAGAACTTCACTATGGCTAGCTAGAACACGCCAATAGATTTAAATAAAGATAAAAAGTTAGCGGGAGAAAAATTCATAGGCCTAGGCCTAATGTAACTTATGTGTGCTGTATATTTGAATTTTATTAAATTATTTATTTTTTATTCTATTAAGAAACAAATAGAGTGAGAATTTACATGAATATATTTTTAAATTATTCAATGTTTATATAATTTTGCAAGTGTAGCACAAAGGTTTTATAGGAGAAGTGGCAACTTATTAATTCAAAATATATGTAGCGAGCTTGTTTTATTGTTGAGTAGGTTAAGTAAAGTCAGGTAAGGATAGGTTAAATAGGACAATGGTGTTTGATTTAGTTTAGTGAAATTAAACTTAGGTAACATTTTTAAAGTTTGTTAAAAGTGTTTAAAGTTGGTTTAGGTTGATTTATGTTTTGTAAGGTTAGGTAAAGTTTGGTTTGGTTTGGTTTGGTTGCAAGCTTATTGGGGTTAATTTTTGTTTTATTACTACTGTCTGACAGTTACAAAAGTTACTATAAAACTATTTTCAAGTCATGTGATCTGAAACTGCGACTTGTGTTAAGTACAATCAATAACCTACTCATAAAATAATACAGTAAGATGTTATTTATGTTGGCCGTAAAATAGATGTTTGTATATTCATAAAGTTCCTTCCTAAATAGTTATAACTGTACGTAGGCTGATTTAGGTTGTATATGTTCGTACAAGATTAATTTATGTCATAGCTTTGTTCAATTTTGAACCTAGACTAACAAAACGAAATATTAAATTACCTTAGGAAGACTAGTAGTTCTAAGAGAGGACTATGTATTAAAAATTGTTAATTAAAATCCATTAAAATCGATTTTTCCAAAATTTGTCTTCCTCAAAGACAAGTTTTTAAAATATATTTAGATATAACATTAATTCTTTTTTTAGCACCAAGTCTTACTACCCATTCGGTTTGTACGCTTATGTACTAATTACACTAATGATTTTAGAGACCCGAGTCGGGTCCAATATATTAATTTTACTATAAACATGAGTTTGACCCATGTTAGTTTATCAAGAATAACCGTTTATATGATTTAGTCCTCTGACAAAACATCTTGTGAATGTGGGGAATGCCAGGCCTCCACCGTGGTTCGGATTCCACGTTAAGCTGAAGGTCCTCCATTTCATCTCACAATCACCCTACCATTACACATTAACGTAATTGCTTATAACCCTAATGGGTAGTAAGACGCGGTGCTAATAATAATAATAATAATAATAATAATAATAATAATAATGATTTAGTCACTGATAATTTGAATACTAGAACAATATTAGTATTGTTTATATAAATACTTATTACTTAACACGGGTTAACAATGAGTAAAAAACATTAAAATTGATTTTTAATGTAAGTAAATCATATTTTGGACTTATATTGAAAGCATGATTACATTAATTGAAATAACTAAATTATTTATATAGTAGGCCTACGTTTAATGCGCACCAAATAGCAAATATACTCTTACGCATTTTTTGTGGTAATTTTGGGAACTTATGACCAAAGTAATGTGAATTAGCTAAATAAAATAATCCATTAAAATTACATCCTTATGAAGGAATACTTTGTTCAATAAATTTTGGTCGAAATTAGATACAATAATACGATGCAAGAGTTCACGACCCCCTCTTAGTATTCTTCCAAATATTTTACCTTAATTTTGACCAGCAATAATGATAATATACCACGCTTACTAGAGGAATACCAACTTTCCGATCGTAAAGTCTGTCTAAGATACGTTTACTATGGACAACACTGGCTTCAAAATAGTGGTGGTGGGAAGGGGGGGGGGNAGGGGGGGGGGGGAGTTAAAAATATCAACTTGAGGTGCCTGGATATACACCCGTTGTTTACAAAGTTTGGTATATATCCATCTCTCTATATAAATTAGCTCAAAAGTTATGAGTGTGGGACAAAGTTACATAATAAACTAATACTTAAGGCATTTTCTGTTAAAAGGTAAAAGCACCTAAAAAACAGTTTTGCTAAATGAATGTTAACCTTTTTAACTAATAAACGCATCTAGACAAGAAAACATTAAAAATCTGTCACGGTATAAACCTAAGCCAAAATTGTTATGTATCAGTGTTTTAATGTTCACCATTTAAAGACAGAGTAATTTAGTACTGAGAGAGAAGTGAAGAATCCATTTCTCTAGACTAGAAGAAACAAGGACATCTCTGGGAATGAACTCTCGCCCTCGTACTACACAGAGATGAGATGATTACTTCCCTTCTCCGGCGCAATCAGACCTAAAAGGACCTCTTTGTCCTTTGATCTCTTCCTGTTTCTGCTCCTTGCCCCGACAACTGATTCCTTCATTACACCCAATCCTATGAGCCGAACAGAACAAAACAAGGAGAGTTTTCACCCAGCGTGAATGGTGGGGATATTTGATAATTTACAAACATGGCGTCAATCAAGTGATACTTTCATTTACTTTCTTCTTACTTTTCCTGCCTTTTCTCCACTTCACCTATATATTCAAAATCACATACTAACCCCTCCTCCCATTTTATTTTCTCTTAGACAACTTGTGACTGTGGGGAATGCCAGGCCTCCACCATGGTTCGGATCCCACGTTAAACTGTAGGTCCTCCATTTCATCTCACAATCACCCTACCATTACACATTAGCGTAAGTGCGTATAACCCGAACGGGTAGTAAGACGCGGTGCTAATAATAATAATAATAATAATAATAATAATACTCTTAGTTTAAGGCAAATGCCCCAAATAATATAGACCCCCTCCCTTTAAAGCAGATTACGATAATATTATTTTTTCACTAGGTCTTACCAGCACTCCAAACTATCCAAATGTAATTACACTAATGGTGTAGGCATGAGCATAATAAAATTTAAAGGAAGTGTACCCACTATTTCTTGGTGGGAGGGAGACAAGCCATTTAGGAAAAACACCCTCATTAGGTCAGGTCAGAATACAAATTTTGAATCTCTGTTAATAGATTTTTTATTATTATTATTATTATTTAGCAGCGCGTCTTACTACCCGTTCGGGTTATACGCTTTAAGTACTAATTACTCTAATGGATTAGGAATTGGGAAGGTTGAATTAGAGGAAGTGAACCCGCATTTGCGTGGAGGGAGAGTGGAAAACCATTTAAGAAAAACCACCCCCAGTTCACCCGACCGAGATTCGAACCTCGATCTCCCCGTCCTCAGCAGTCGAGCAGCTCAACACGACTGGCGCGTTAGCCAACTACGCCACCGAGGTGGGTCTGTTACTAGAAAATCAGACTATACGAGCCTACGTTTATTCCGCGTGTCCACCGATGCGGGTGGGGTATTTTATATTCATAGTAGAGTAAGTACCAGATGGTCCCTTTTCCTAACCGAATATCTGGTGAACACTCACCCTTAGTCGACTTGGGGTGTTCATCGAATTCCTTTAAACGTCGTGCTTACAATATCATCTCATCAGTCCTCACATATCCATACCCTTATTTATATTGTTACAATTTTATTATAGTAACGAATAGACAAGTATTTTTAAATTAATCAATGCAACCTGAAGCGTTAGCTCAGCGTTGGAGTGCTTATCTTTAACCCGGGAAGCCACCATTCGAATCTCGATGAAACATTAAGGAATAGTTTTCACAAATAATAGTTTTTAATCTTCTAAGTGAATGGTGCTGCATTTTATTAGAATTAATCTCACACGCCACTTGTTATTAGACCAGTTTGTGCGAGTTGCGAATGTGACATAAGTGGATAACGGTGGATAACAATAAGGAGAAGTGAATAAGACTATATATATATATATATATATATACAAACTTCTCAGATATATCCTAATATATATATATATATATATTAGGATATATCTGAGAAGTTTGTAGGTTCATTTTTAGCCAGAGACAGTTTTTATTATTTATAGTCAAGATCATGCCTATAAGTGTAAAACTTACCTACCTCACAGTTATTTAATAAATTGAATTTTCATTTTATATATGAATCTATTTCAAAATGGTTTAAAAGATTCTAACGTTGGCTCAAGTTTAACTGTGGTGAGCTCTCGAATATATTACGAGTTTATTTTGAGTTTTGACGTTGTATTTTAAAATATGACTTTATTAACGTTAAAATTGAACTAGATAGATGGATAGATTTAATAAATATTTAGCTTAACATTTCTGTCAAACTTGATATAACGGATACACACTTTTGTGAAACCAAGTTGACAATAATTTGAGAGATGCTTACTATGTATAAATAGCAGATAATACTATCCATGTAGGCTATATTAAAGTTAAAACTATTTTTTTAAACAGATACATCACACATTTTCGAAAGTTTGACAGTATAAACAAATATTACGGTGCACCCCGCAGGCTTTCTCTCGCCTTTATCTTAAAAAAAGAGGCATTTAATAACAATTTCGTAAGATTTGTGAAACTAAATTATATACATAGTTACAGAAACAAAGAGAAAAGAGGAACATCTCTGTCCACTAAAGAGCAAAACAATTACACATTTTCAAAGCACCCCTTAGCAAATATTTACGATTGCTTATAGTTCAAAAGTTATTGATATTGATTTAATAAAAATATAATATTTTTATTTTTAGTAATAGCCTTACCATAACTTGCCATAACTTTACCATAGTAAGTTACGGTAGTTAATATTTAAATAGTTGCAAAGATATGATAAAAATTGAAAATTTCCTATGATTAAGGTACCCTCACATTCATTTTCATGGGAAGGGTGCCATTTTGTTTATAATATTAAACAGTGCCTAGATTAAAAAAATCAAAATCATTTGAACGGATTTCGAGAAAATCTATTTTTTTTTTCTATTTTTACCTTCAGTAAACTAACCTTAATTTTAGGCCGAGATATAAACACACAGACAGACAGACAGACAGACGGCATCACCAAAACCCATTTTACAGTTTCAATTTACGTCGACATTTATAAAAATCTCGAGTTCAATTGTTCTAACGATCACAATAATTTTCTCTGCAAGGGGCCGGCAGAAGGTAAAAATTGCATATTAATTTTGGATATGATCCCGTATTATCGGTGGTGTCAAGTATATGACATATATCAGGGTTCAACTAGTTCTTAACGCCTCTTGTAGCGTAAACAGTTGCTCGTCTTATTATTAATCACGGTGTCATCGTTCTGAGCCTGAATCTTCTAATGAGTACAAGTTGCCACGTTCCATTCAATGTAGATTTGTTGTTTTCATTAGGGGTGATATTAGAGGGGGGGGAGGGGGACTTGATGAAGGGGCAAGCAGCCAGGGTGAGCCATTTAGTTCGGTATCCAACTCCCCCAGCACTTCCCCGCTGTCGCCAGAGTATTTTAATTAAAACCACTGAAGTAGACGAGGGAGGAGTGTCTGTCCTTACTTTGCTCGCTCACATCACAACACAACATGTTTTTCTTTATACAATATGTATCCCTCTTTAGGGAGGAATGTCTGGAACGCTAACTACTTTATCATCATCGGTTATTTTTTACCCTCCAAAACTTGAAACAACCTAAACAAAAATTGTATTCTAATTTTTTTAAACTTTTTTTTCTGCCCCGTTTCAATATCAAAGTTCGGTGGGAAGGAAAGTAATGTTTATTATAATGGCTTATGCAGTGCAGGAGATAACTTATCGCTTAGGTTGAGAGAACCAGACCAACTTCACCCATATCGGTGGTTGCATGGCCTAAGGCGTCATCCTCACGATATATTGGACTGCCGATGACGGCGATATCCAGGTTTGAATCACCGTCACGTGTAATGAGGGTAGTTTTTTTAAAATAGGTTCCTACTTTTCTTCCATGCAAATGTGGTTACATTTCCTCTTCATTCTATCTTTCTCACCTCTAGCACACTAGCGAGATTAATTTAGATACATAAAGCCCGAGCGGGTAGTGAGACGCGATAAAAGAATAAAAATGAGATAATAAATAACCTCACCACAAGGCAAATCATCCAATAAATTAACTAATTGAGTCTAATTAGAGGGTTGACTGGAGTTGCAAAAGTCTAAACAAAAAATATGTATTTGAACCACGCTTTTTTAAATTAGCCATTAGAAACACTATTGTGTCATTATAATTTACTATATTAACACTTGAGAAATTCACTCTAGTTTTAAGTTTAAGAACAAAACTTGTTTACAGATAATATTGGCTGGACCAATTTAACTGTAGGTCTTTGTTTCCCCTTTAGCTACTAGGATGTGTGTGGAATACAGAATCTGAGAGCTAATTGGCTGAGAGCCTTATATAAGGAAATACATTTATTAGAGTTAGTTGGAAAAATTGTATTTTGGTTTAAAAAGTTGGCGAGTAACTTCTTATTTTTTTGGTTAAAATTGGTGACAGATTAACTCAAACCTAAGTTGTAAGGTAGGAGGTTAAAATTCTTTATCTTTATATATTTACCTTTGTTCACAATATTATAGCCGTTATAATAACCCGTTCAAACTTAAATTTTACCAACAGTATTTGGTTTGGAGAAACATATTTCTTGGAGTAAAATGTCTTATTTTGGTTAGTGGAAAGTTGATATCGTTAATTTGCATTTAAATCCACAAATGGAACCTAATTTACACTAAAAAAAGTAAATTACTTTATTTCACGAGTTTTGTTTTATTTAACGTATGTATTCTAATTTATAAAATGCTACAATGAACCTTAAAGATGTTTGTATGGTAGTTTTATTGCTCTAAGTAAGAGTAAAAAACACGTTACTGGAAATCTCGGCGTCTCGACCGATCAGTCATCGTCCCGACCATAATCCCAGTGTATTATAAGGTGGGGTGGTAGGGGACGCGAGAAAAGGCCAGTGTTTTTGCAGTTTTTATGACAAAACTTTTTTTGGCCAAAATAAATAAAATATTGCTCCGATACAAACACAGAGTTCAATTTTATTCACATAATGATATCAACATTTGTTGAATATCTGTCATGAACATGGTGCCATTATCTCACAAACTTTTTTAAATTGAGAGAAAAAGTTGTCATCACATTCCGGAACATCCTTGAAAGATATTCAATTAATTTTGAGGTTACCACGTGAAGAAACTCCGTGTTTGTATCGGAGCAATATTTTATTTGTTTTGGCACAAAAAAACCCTGCAATAAAACTGGTATTTTCTCGCGTCCGCTTCCATCCCATCCTAAGGGGTTACAAAACCGTCTGTTGGTCCACTCTAGCACGTATTCCAATGAGAACTCTATCATTAGTACTAAGTGCAGGTTCTTCACCTCGTGCTTCATCTCTGGCCGACTAATTACTGCAGCGAGCTGCTGAGAAGACACGCATTTCGCACACCACGAGAACAATACGGAGTGACAGAAGAAACCAGCGCCGCGACATACTGTGTGGCGTACACGGGAACCATCAGCAGGTGGCAAGTTTGCCTACCTACAGTTAAATGTTCATGGTAAGGGCCTTCCGTACCTGACAGAAAAGTTATTAGAACGACAGCAGTGGTTCCCAAATGGGGGTCCGCCACAACCACAAAAATTTAACAAAATAAATAGTTAAAATAATAATTCTTTAAAAAGTGATGGGGGGGGGGAGAGAAGAGGTTTCACTAAGCTCACTAATACTAGACCCAAATGAATAAATTTGAGCTTATTCATAATTAATGAATTTTCATGTAGGCCTAACTAACCTTTCTTGTGTTAACTATTACTATTATATTCATTATCATTACAACTATAATTAGTGAAAAATAAAAGTATGTAAAAACACATTTGACTCGGATTTTCTGTGTCAAATTCAGTGTTTTGTATGTTTTCTAACATGAATTATTAAATGGGGTTGGGGGGTGCTATTTTCTATACATACAGCCTTCTCTCTCTATCGGTCACCCACGCAAGAAGGACAAGAGGGGGGCGACAAGGGAGGAATGTATTGCGTTATTCGAATATTCTAGAAGCAAAGTCTTCGTTAACAGCACTGTTGGAAGGCGGCGATGAGGACACTCGCGTAAGTCACCGAACAGTTAGGACCTGCTTTCATCAAGACAAAGCATATTTTGTATTAATCACGTTTGAATGATCCCAGTTCCTTAAGAAGTGAAAGAGCAGCGCGCGTTACATCGCCTAGCGTTCTCACCCTGTTCAGTACAGCGATAACTCTCAATAAACACTTGATTAAACTTTAATAAGTGATATTATTTATAAACTGATCAAACATTTCCAAAACGAGCTATCCCCGCATGTAGTGAGTCCGTGTCAAGGTAAAACTAAAATTACAAATGTGTTGCTCTTCACGAGTCTTGAACTGCGAACCGTAAAAAAACAAATCTGACTACCAAATTGAACATCTAGAAGAAGACTATCATACCATGAAGGAGCGGTAAAGTAAACTTTGTCTCGATGAGATGATGTGGGGATGATGATTATTATGAGCATATGGTGCCTAATCAACCAGAACATAGCGATCATAGGAACAACTTCCCTTCGAGAAAACACCTATGGTAGCGCCGGGAATCAAATCCGAGACCTCTAAGTTAACAACACTAGTAAAATAGTAAAACGCTATCAGTTTTAGACACAAAAAAAACTCGTATTTTATAAAAGACGTTTCCTTATGAACATTGGAACATAGATAAACCATTTTCACTATAATTAAACACAAAATGTTTTTAAAAAAATATTTCAAAATTGTCTTTGTTTCCATGGATTTTTTTAGAGGTCATTTTTGTGAGTAAACCAAATAGCCTAAATTCTAGAAGATTTAAATAAAACACGTTAAAAAACTAATTTTATCTCCAAAAAACGACTTATTTAAGAATTTATGATTTTTGTTTCAATGTTCTATCTTTAAAAATCGTCGAATAGTGCGTTAATACGTTAACATAGGAAATCCTATCTTGACTCGCAGCTACAACACAGGTAGGTAACGTCGTTAACAAGCTTATGTGAATTAAAAAGAGTGATTTGGTTAGGATACATCCAAACAATTAATGCCATGCCTCCACCGTGGTTCGGATTCCACGTTAAACTGTAGGTCCTCCATTTCATCTCACAATCACCCTACTATTACACATTAGCGTAAGTGCGTATAGTCGGAGCGGGTAGTAAGACGCGGTGTTGTTGATGATGATGATGATAGTAATAATAATCCAAACAATTGTACATATTGATTGCCCAGTTCAGAGTGAAATTCAAGTTGGGAAATGTAAACAGTTGTTTCGTTGAATAAATAATTCGTCTACTTTGTTGTGTATGGACAGTAGGAATAAGAAGAGAGGGGGAGGGGAGAGAGTGAGAGAGGTAGAGAGAGAAGGTCGCAGCAAACAGCGAGATGGAAGAAGAGGGAATCGGCAGGTCCTTGTGTGAAGAAAGACATAAAACGATTCTCCTACTCCAAGATCTGTCCAAGTCACTTCACCATAAATATTTCACCTTTTATTTGCCCCCCCCCCCTCCCCCTCTTACATCGCAAAGGCCCTCAGGAGAGCCTCCGTCACCCTATAGCAGTGAACTCTTGTTCTCCTCTAACAGTGAGTCTTTTCNCCTCTTACATCGCAAAGGCCCTCAGGAGAGCCTCCGTCACCCTATAGCAGTGAACTCTTGTTCTCCTCTAACAGTGAGTCTTTTCAAAACGTTGCAAGTCAAGTAATGTAGCAGCGCAAATAAACATTTAGCGGAAGAGAGGTTTAAATACGATACACTCAACCAATAATATAAATAAATAAACAGTTACACGTCTCGATGGCCGCATGGTCTAAAGCGCTACTCTCGAAGTAGACTAGACTGTCGATGACGACACCCGGTTGGGTGTACTGAGGGTGGTTTTTCGAAAAATTGTTTTCCAAACAATCCCTCTACGTAAATGCAGGCACACTTCATCTAAATATAACATTTATGATTCCGAAAACCATTAGCGTAGTTAGTACATAAGCGTATAATCCGAACGGGTAGCAAGACGCGGGTATGATGATAGCTAATAATATATATATTTTTATTAGCTATCATCATACCCGAACTCGTGGGCATGCGGGCCATATGTCAAGCTCATTTAGTCTGGTTTGCTGGAAAGGGGGTGGTTAGTGTCCAAACACCAGCCAGGTGTCATAAGCGTTTTTTATTGCTCTCCTTGCACACCAATGTGGGTACATTTCCTTTCAAACTAAATTACTCATCCCTGCCTCATTAGAGTAGTTATGAGGATAGCCTTAAAGACGAAGAAGAAGACGCGGTGCTCTAAAGCAAAGAGCATTAACCTTGAGATGGATGAGAACAGAAAAATGAGAAGAACAACTACTCTAAGTGCACTCGGTCGGGACTAGGACCTCAACTTCCCAGGTTAGAGTAAGTAGTGTAAACCAGGGAGGGGAAGGAACACTTGTTTTATATACGTTAGTCGTATCTTAGAAATTAGCTAATCTAGTAACAATAAGCTCTACAGCCTGGTCACTTTTGTACTGCCCAAATATTACTTCTAAAATTATTTCTAAAAGTTGTATGATCATAGCTCAAGAATTTTTTATTTTTACTTTCGAAATTTTTATTTCAAAACTCAAATTAAGGGTAGTTTAATGGCGAATTATTTTTGAACAATGGAGTTTTCCAAAATTACCTAGATAATTGGTTCAAAAAGGACACCTAAGGAGTATTGAACATGATCAATAGTTCCGAATACTTGTTTTAGGGGAGAAAATTTGTTTAAAGGTAGCTCACTTATGATTTATTATGAAAATTCAAAAGTTTTCAAAAATGGCTTTGATGATTTTGTTTAATATAATTTATAATTATTTAAGTGTTTGGCATAACAAAGAAGCCTTGTACATTTGTTTTTTGGTGGAACTTCTTTTTTTCAAAATGGGTATCCAGAAAGTTTTTAACTGATAAATAAAAGTGTATGCTTGTTTCTCTAAAAAAATCTAATAATTTAAAATTATTTTACTGTTGACTGATTTTTTTTTACCACTGAATGATTTTTAAAATTATTATTAGCACCGCGTCTTACTACCCGTTCGGGTTATACTACTTACGCTAATGTGTAATGGTAGGGTGATTGTGAGATGAACTGGAGGACTTACAGTTTAACGTGGAATCCGAACCACGGCGGAGGCCTGGCATTCCCCACATTCAAAAGTTGTGATTAATACACGTCTTGTAAGAGGTGAAGGAAGGGTTTGGCAATCAGATAAATCCGTGCTGGGACCGAGGATTGAACCCCGGACCCCCATTACAGAGGTCTGATAACTTACCCCTAGACCATCAGGTCACATATTATTATTTTTTAAAGTTTTGCCAAAAATTAAATTAAGACTATATTAGAACGTATGTACAATTGAGTCGTACCCTTTATTTTATCACCATATATAGGCCTACATATATAATATCGTAAGCAGTGGGAATATATATAACTAATTAATTAGGTAGTTAAGGATAGGGAATGTTGAATTAGGAGGAAATGTACCAGAATTCCCGTGGAGGAGAGTGGAAACAAGATTTAGTGAAAGCCAACCTCAGTACTTACGGCCGGGAATTGAACCCAAACCTCTTGGTCACCGGAAAACCAGACAAAACGAGCCTACCATTTATACAGCGTGCCTACCGATGCGGGTATAGTATTCTACTATTCAACACACAAACCGACTCGTAAAAGAGATAACTAAAACTACACGTATCCTTTAAAACAAAACACGCAATGTGTAGTTTACGATCCTTGCAGTTTAGTAACTTATGGTTCGAAAATTATGGTAGAACTGTCATAAAAAATAGCTGTCACTCTCTCAACCCTTTCCTACATTCCTACAAAATAATTCTACCCAAAATATTTGGTATTGTGATGGAATCCTAAAAACACACACACAAAAAAGAAAAACACTTAAAGAATTGATGTTCAGAGGTAATAAAACAATAGCTTTGCAATTGGTTTTGTCTTATAAATATGAGAAAGCACATATCTTTTTTTTTTACGTGTCATAAATAAATTGTAAATGTTGTAAAAAAAACTGAGGATGCCATATTTATTGGAGCTTCAGATATTCGGCCTAAAGGCTGTGGAAATTTATTGCTTGTGATATTTTACACGCGGGGATAAAAGAGTTGTGACTTCTTTCTGCCGAGAACGTTAAATCGGTAGAACGACATTTCCGATTATCAGCATTTTTCTTTACTTGGTTCTTCTCGCGGAGCTGTCGGTTAAAAACGCAAGTGTGAAAACATCACGTGGAGAGAATCACAAAGTTGCTTTATTGAAGGGAATCTATTATACTCGCCCATCTTTAAATGAGTGGACTGAGGATGTAACAAGAGTATGGCGTGATCCTATAATCAGCACCTAGACTCCTTCCACCCCCC
>CABEEJ010002112.1:0-21817 GCA_901482245.1 Timema douglasi
AACAAAAGATAAATTTTCGCGTTACATGTCTACCAACAAAACAATGAATAAATTAATAGTTGAGCGACAATTAACCTCAACACATACTCTGAGTCAACTCTTAACTGGAAATCAATCTCTCCTTCAAGAAAAGGAAGAAAATGAGAGATTCCGAACAAGAAGAAAGAAGTGCAACTCCTGTTAAAGTTACTGAAACGCCAGAATACATACATACCTACAATCAAACGTAAAAGAAAGAAATATTATAGATTACAAAAGACCTGTCCCGAAGACGCACTATATGGAGTTGAAGCTTTACCCCGCATCTGTTGCGGGTATGAACCAAAAATGGAAACATTGTGCTCTAGATCAACCTGGAAGTTCCTTACCCAACGCGGTCGGAGAGCATATTTTGCAGAATTTGATCCGGCAACAGATGATGGAAATGACAGGACCATCAACTTCACAAGGAAGAACGCAAACATCTAGAAACAAAAAAAATACCAAACATGCAGAATTTTGGATGATGACAAACATTATATTGCCTTTAAAAAAATTGTGTTATTAATGAAGACTATATCGATCGTTTTTATAGTAAAATCGTGATAATCAATTTCAAAAACTATTACATAAAGTTGTGAGAATTTCAAATCTGACTTTAATTGAACTTGAACAATGGTTGAAAGGTTTAACTAAAAAAAATCCTGTTGTTAATATGTTATTTAAATGTGTTAGAGGTAATGTAAGACATGAATATAATTGAATTTTTAAATAAGCTTTATAGGAATTGTAATAGAACAAATCGCAAATGCTGTGTTCTATATTTATGGGGACCTCCAAATTCTCAAAAGTCATCATTCATAACAATGTGCGCTGATGCTATGGTAAATGTTGGATATTGTAATAGAAACAATAAATATGCCAATTTCGGTATACAAGACACGTATAATAAACGTGGAGTGTTAATAGATGATCTTAACTTTGACATAAAAGCAGTTGAACATATAAAATGTTTGTTTTCAGGAGATGAAATGAATGTTTCAATAAAACAAAGGAGACACTGTTATTTAAAAAAACAAACAGCTTTTCTAATGGCTTCTAATGTTGAAATGTTCAAAGCTGACGTTTGGAAGTGTAGAATTTGTAACGTTTATTGGCGTAAACGTTACAATATAAGAAGACTAAACGGGCAAAAGAAGAATAGTCTACTCAAACACCAAAATAAACATTGACTCCAACTCACCATAATGCCCCGTTCACCGGAATTGGTCTCGTCTCTCGCCGACCACCCCACCCCCCGGCGAACACTACATCCACGCCCGAGTGATGTTGAACTGAAGCGACTGGAAGGCGTGTCGGACTGAACGAAATGTACGCCCATTGCATTATGGGAAGATAACGTCGACGAGTGGTCGCCTTGCAACAAATATGTGAGGTTCTGGACGTTTCGCCGATGACGTAGAATGTTTTCCCGTGAACCCCTTTCCCTTCCCTCTGCTCAATGTATTTGTTCTACTCTGTTCGTTGTTTCCCCTTGGTTCCCCCTCCTCTCAGATAATAACTGTTTATATACTGGTGCTTTGACTAAATAACTTCACTTCTTGAATCGACAGTGTCGTAAGACACATGCTAGGATAATGCTAAGGTACAAAATTATTTTTTGGCCGTTATGCTTCTAAATTTCCTTTTTTGGACTTATAAATATTTGTTTAGGGTTTAAATGATCTTTATGATCTTAACAATGAATTGGACTTATATATTTTGTTTGTAATGACAAACAAAATGTCCCCTCTGGACACACTGGAAATTATTAGATTTGAATAATGGTACTTAAACTTTTTTACGTCATTGTTGGATAATGACAAGTATTGTAGGAAAGGCATGCCCGACGCGGCGCATGACATTTTGGTAGATATGCTATTTATGTTTTTGGATCCTTTTATAACCCATCAGGTTTTAAAAGCGATTATTGTTTTGTTTGAACACGACCATTTGTCGGTCGTCGACCAAAACTCGTATGGCTTTTGCCTAGGTTAAATAAGAGTTATTTTGTAGCCCGTCTGGCTGTGGGATATTGACATTTATATTGTTACTTAAATAAGGATGTGTTCCTATTATACTAGGGTAATTTTGGATTGCGACAAAATTTGGCAATACCTATCTAGTGTTATTCTGTTAGCCTGTTGTGGCTTGAACTTTGTATTGCGGGTTGCCGCGCAGACCCAAAAGGGGCCATGGACAAATAATGGTATTAAACCTTTTGACCATTGTGGATCAATGTTGGTATGGGAACATTAGTATTTGGCTATAACCCATTATTTTCTTTGTACATATATATATATATATATATATCCTTTTTACCTTTTTGTGTTAATCATATTTCAATATATAATATCTATTGTTATCTTTTCAAATAAACATACATTTTCTATATGCTATCTTTCAATTTAACGATTTATTGGTGTAACTCTTCAAAGTTTCTCGACCTCCCCCTTGCTTCCCCCTTTGCTCTAAGTATATATATGTAACAGATAATAATTTTGGGAGAGTTCATGGAAGCAAAAAGGTCGTATAAGCCAGGGAGATAGGCTTATACACCTTATGTGTCCTAATCAGCTCCTCTGCAATTATTCGTTTGTTAATTTTTTTGTGCTTCTTTTATTTTTTTGTATATGTGCACCGACCCTTATCTATGAGAGGATAAGGGCAGGGTGTTACAAATTTATAGGAAACAAGTTAAAGATGTAAATTATAGTCAAATTCCTTATTCAAATAAGCAGTGGCAGCTCGTAGCTAAAATTATTGGGGTTGCTGTTCTAGAAAATTTTTAGCCTTTGTTTTAAAATTATGTAAAAGGAAAAAAACACCTATAAAAAGAAAATTTATTCAGGAACTTGATAAAGTCTTAACAATAAAAACCAAACATGTTTTACTTACTTTAACTTAAATTGTTACAGTTCAAGCTTGATCTATTCATTTAAAAATTAAATCCATTCTTCTTGTTTTAAGTTGCACAAAAAAAGTTCAATAATTTTCTCCTTGATCTCTGGATGACAAATGAGGATATTTTTCTCCATTGAAAATACTGCAAGTGCATTTAGTCTTTCCTAATTCATAGTGCTTCTTTAAAGTTTTTATTCTTCTCAATGTTGAAAAGCAGCGCTCTGCCTCTTATGTAGTCATGGGAATTGTCAAGAGTATTTTTATCAGTTTCGTAATTTCACTAAAAACATCATCTAGGTTATTTTCCAAGATAAATTTCAGCAGCTCAATTAATTTGCAATATTCATGAATATCAGTCCTACAATAGAATTCTTTTAGTTCAGTTTCAAGCTTTTTTTTGTCAGTCATGGGATAAGCTTCAGTGGTCACTACTATCTCTTTTGTGGGATGTTCATTCTAAAATCTAGTGAAGCAATTCTTGTTGAAAAATTTAGCAGCTACTAAGTGTTTAGTGGAAGAATATCTGTCCATTATATCAACACATATATAGTCACACACTTCCTTAGCTTCTGCACTGCCATGAGTGTCTTTGAAGGATTCTCACAGTACTTTGAGTTTCTCAATTCTAAAATAGCAGTTTTGAAATGTGTTATATATTCATTAACTTTAAACACACTAACTTCTCGAGATTGCATTTGGTTGTAAATTATTTCAACATGAGGCATAATCTGACGAAAAAGCTCTAACCAAAACTTAAAATTATCATCATTCAGGTATTTTAAAATTCCTGTTGCTTCTGCATTTGATGTTGACTGAATTTCTGTAAGGCGGTTTCTTAAAGTTTGCAAATTTTCATGAACTCTGTTTATGGTCCGTATGTTGTAATTCCACCTTGTAGAGGATGGACGTGGAATGCTGACGTCCATATGTTTCTTGAGAATGGACACACATTGTGGTGATCTTGAGAAGAATGTTGGAATAGTCAGAATGTTAAGAGAAAAAAATTCTTGCATTTCGTGTAATACTTGCTACAGTTCTCATTAATGAATTAAGTTGGAGTGCATAACAGTGAATGAAATGTGCATTACTATAAACTGCTTTTATTTTTGCTTGAACTCCTGCTTTTTTGACTTTCATAACATTTGCACCATCAAATGTCTGAGCTATCAGTTTTTGTCCATTTCCTTGAAGGATTATGTCCAATTGTTCTAAAATACGTTTTGATATGCCATCTGCAGTTTGATTTTCTGAAATAAAGAATCCCCAAAAATGCTCAAATATGTCTCCATTCAATACGTACTGTAGAACAAGGACCATTTGAGTGTGTTCCAAAACATCTGTTGTGTAATCAGCCATGACAGCTACAAAGGAAGTTTTCCTAATTTCTGTCCTTATCTTCTCATGGTTTATTTGTAGTAGGCAGTTAAGTATCTCATTCTGAATGGTCTTAGAAACACCTTTGAAAACTGCACTGGTTTCTAAGTGATTCTTCAAATTTGAATCTAATTTAGATGCAAAATTTACTAATCCTCTAAATACCCCTGGATTTACTGAATCGTCTTTTTCATCATGTCCACGTAAGGAGAGTTTCAAAGTTTCCACAAAAGTAAATGCAGTCTATTATTTTGGAAAAAATTTCACGGTTGTTTTTAACTTTTATATTATGCTCATTGATCGAACGTCTGTATGCCTCACCAAGTTTCTCCTTAATACTTACGGTTCCTAAAAGTGACAGTGAAACAACATTATCAACGTGCTTCTTTGACTTCTCATTCATTTCAGTTTTTTCTTTCATTTTGTTTATATTTCTAAAACCATCTTTTGTACACGTTACATCACCTCCAAACAACAAATACGGGAAGCAAAGCAGTGCATTTTTTACTTTACAGCCGCCAAAGACAACTTTTCCGTTGGTACCATTCAGTATTAAAGCTACGAATATATTTTTTGTTGTTGCTTTTGCCTGGCTGAGATATTGGAAAGATAGCTGTGAAAACTTAAGCTATTGAAGTTTACTTAGTCACATAACTTATTTCTTGGGGATGCAAGGCCATGGTTAAAGTTTTCTGTTTAATAAAATAACGGGGAAAAAAATGAATCAAATAGACTAGCTAGAAGCAGAATAATAATCTAACTCTACACTCTTATACACTTCACATTCAAGAATATGGTACATGGTTTTTAAGCACAACACACACAGTAAAAAAAAAAAACTTTCTTCCACCATCACGACAGAGCCGGCACTGTGAGAGTAACTCTCTCTACCTGGCAGTCCCACCTTCCTCCCCACCCTCTCCTATGTGCACATGCACACAGCAGTCAAACACCAGGTCGCTGGCATCTTTTTCATAAACTGGGGGATGGCTACTGAAAAACTGACACTAAGCTTAAGGAATATATATTGTACTACAAAAATAAAGAAAGAATTATAGAAAAAAGGACTCATTATATTAAATGTTATCGATAATATAAAGTGGAAATAGGGGGTGCTGCAGTTCCGCAGTACCTATACACGAGCCGCCACTGCAAATAAGAAAACTAACTCAATGTATTTTTATCAAATGTTTAGGGATTGGAATATGAATGTAGATATAGAAGAATTGGAACAGGAGTTAACCGATTTATTGTAATAAAACAAATGTATGTTTATTGAATAAAGAAAAACAACATATTTATGGTTTTCCTTTACCTCCAATGGTAATAATATTACTATACAATTCAGGATTATTATTAGTATTTATAGTTTCACCATGATCAATTCCAAATAATTGTCTATGAGTAGACATATTTAAATGCAAAGTAGTATTATCAAAGAAAGCAGTCATATGAATGTGTTTCCATATACCAGTCACCATGTGCTTGTACAAAAACCTCTTCATTAACAGGTGAATTGGCTTTAATAGGACTTAAACCGAAATGCATTGCTGGGGGTCTATTACATACTTGTGGTCGACCATTATTCATAAATTGTAACAAGCCTTGTTTATCAATTCTTTGATGATAATCAAACACATTAAATACAGATGTTACATAAGCTTGGGTTCGAGTCCCCGTTTTTATTGTAAAGTGGTCTTCTTTAAAATTTGTACTAACATCTATATAGTTTCCTTGCCAAACATTAGAATCTAACATCCGTGTACCATACACACTGATACCACGATCACAAGTATTATATTTTATTAAACCATATGGTTTCCAAGTTTCACTAAAAGTATGTGTAGCTGAAAATGCATCCGAAAAACTAAACTTTGATAATCTATCACTAATTAAAACAGAACCATATTCACTTGATGGTACATAATTATGTTTTTAAACTTCCACCTCACCCCCCTTTGTAAACAAAAATAAACCAATGCCTGACCCCCCCTCCCCCCTGCATACATAAAATTTGTTGACTTTTCATTAATTTGTTCACAGGAATAACCAGTCTTTTTTTCATTCAATTTGCATATATCCTGAAGAGGTAGTAAGACACTATGATAAAAATTATTTAAAAAGTCATGCAACTAAAAATTGTTGGTAATTATTAATAAAGTGGTATAAATTACTATTGCGAAATAATTGACAATCGACACTGGTATACAATGATTTAAATTTATTGAACAGGAAAAATTAAAAAAAGTTATAACATTATAAAAGTTTAAAATTGTAATTTACTTTTGATTGAAGTTAAGAGTTAATTTTTGAGCTGTCGCCTGCAAACCATTGTGTAAGGGAGAAGTACACTTTCAGATATCTCTTTTGCTCTTGCACACTAAGGATGGGCCGAAATTGACAGGTTTTTTTATTTGGAAATTTCAAACTACAATAACAACCAAAAGTTGCATTTTATATTAAATAACTACCATACTTTTTAAACTCCTTTTTTAAATAACATCTTTTGCCCTCCACCAAACTCTTAATATCTACATTAACAATTTAGCTATTTCATAATTTTAATTTGATAGCTCTTAGTTTTAATAAATAAACAAAATAATTTAAAAATACTATAATGCATGCACCTTTTTATGAAAATATTTATAAATAAACATATCTGATACTAATGGATAATTTTAACTGAAGACATTTAATAAAACTAATATAATTTGTAAAAAAACATTTAAAAATTCACAAGTTTGTTTACTGTCTCACATATTTATATTGTTTACACTACCGTTTGGTGAAAAATGCATTTGAAATTGTTAGATATACTTTACATTAAAACCATTTTAAGGCGGTGTGTTAGACTACTTTAAATTGGGCTTTATTCCCAAAATAGGGCATAATTTCTCGTGACTTAATTCTTGTTTGAATAAAACCATCTCTGGCTTCTGTAACAACTACTAAAGAAGACGCCTCAGTTACTAACTTTACACACCTCTCTACAGCCTGTGTACGACAAGGAAAACTTGTAAACTCCACCTTTGGTATAGTGCTCTCATTCATTAAGAATTTAAGATCATCGTCTGACAAGCTAGCTAAAATCGTAGGAGACATACAATCACACTCGTCCCAGTAAATCAGATCAATATAATCTTTGGCCTTGAAATTCAATTTAGGAATAACAAACCGTCTTATGTCCAATGTTTGTTGTTTTCTAGCCTTAATAATGCATCTCAATTCAAGCTCTTTTAACATATTGTCGATTAACAGTTATCATACACAAAATAATGTTTTCTAGATGGCCAAAGTAACCATTGTGTTGCATTACAGAGTCCACAACTGTTTTAAGCTCATTGTTCAGGTAACGTGATAGTTGTTCAGTTTTAAAAATGTGATCGCTACCATCTTTACAAAAAGACTACGCTTTTTTCTCAAAACACATTAGTGCATACACTCTAATTATAAATTCAACCAACATGTTTTGATTCTAAGGATTATCACTTCCTAAATAAAGCCGCAGCACATGATTTGCCATTGTTAGCCACCTAGAATGAGCCAGTTTCCCTAGACGATTAGCTAAATTTATAGAACACATACACAATAAAATAGCTTTACACATTTGATATAAATAAGCCTGATCATTACTTAAATCACTCACAATTTTCTAGTAACTGTCCAATTGTACCAGAATACTCGCAAGGTCCAGTAGTGCAAGTACCTCAGGGGTAGTTTATTTGCATGTAACTGGCATATATCCACTGGACGCTTTATTTCTAGGTACCTAATAGCCCCAATTTAGTTCCTAGTATTCACAGCGGTGCCATCAGTTCATTTAAGTATAAGATACTTTCAAAACAAAAATCCAAATTTCTCATTACAATAGTGTTTCCTGATCCAGAAGCTGAAGTAATGTGTCCTAATAAACCCTGGTTTATCAATAATAGAGGTATGTTCTTCTAAAGTAGTTCTTTGATAGTGTCGTTCTTCTTTCTTTTCT
Organism: Timema douglasi; assembly: GCA_901482245.1. Classification (NCBI taxonomy): domain Eukaryota; kingdom Metazoa; phylum Arthropoda; class Insecta; order Phasmatodea; family Timematidae; genus Timema; species Timema douglasi. The sequence continues at coordinate 8,282 of CABEEJ010002112.1, forward strand.
TGACTTTATAAGAGTTTTATCTTTCCTACCATCAAGGAAGATACCTTTTATTAGTTTAAATGAGGTTTGAAATTCTTCACTGAGAGTACGGTGTTTTTTTTGACGAATTCTTCTAACTTTATTTTTATCAGCTGAAGCAATAGCCGGAGCTAATCTATCTGATACACCATATTTATCACACACTTTTGCTTGTGTTGGAAGCTGCAATCGCATTTGAAGACATCGTTCATCAACTTTGGAAGTGGAAGGTTGTGTAATACACACAGATTCCTCGTGCAAAGACGATTCTGATGTAGAAGACTTGATAAAAAAAAAAGTTCATCAAAATTTATTTGTTTAAAATTGTAAATGCTAGATTTAACCAATTTCTTGGCTTGTATTCTTTTATTTTTAGCCTATTTGTTTCAATAAAGTCAATTTTTCTGGATGATCTTTGATCACAAATAAACAACTGCTCTCTGATGGGTGCTTTCCTAATTTTTTCCCCAAATACATTGAGAAAATGATACACATTTATAGGCAGTGATGTCAAAGAGTTTGCTTGCTATAGATCTAAAATAATCAACTCTGATGTCGTAGTTTGGATTTCGTTTAGCTTTAGGATATCTTACAAGGCTCGGGTACTTATTATGGTAGCTGTGAAGGAGTTGCAGTCTATGAGTGTGTGATACAGTAGGAATTGAAGCTGTTTTCCAAATGTCTTCAATACTTTTTAATACCAATTTAGATGTTTCACAAAAAGTAGGCTCTTTTCTGGACATCTTAAATTTCTCATACCATATAGACAAATAACATCTCAAAACATCTTCTATTGTCGGTAAATGAGTTTATTAAATTCCCTAGAACAGCCAAAAATTGGACACTACTTCTAGTCCTATTTAAGCTCGTCACACTCATTTGGTAAACAAAGTCACACAGATCAAGATCACTTTGGGAATGATTTAATTCTTTTGTTCATGTAGTCCAACACATGAGCACAATTTTATATATATATATATATATTAACACAGAAACCCTGTAGAAATAGCAATATTTGTTTGTGCAAAATGATAGCTACAAAGCAACTAACTACTGTCTCAACACTGCTCCGTGCTCCCCGCCGCTTATTTTGTTTATTGTGGCAAAAGGGTAGGGGGCAAAGGCAAAGTCTAGAGCGCTAAGAGGCAAATGACAGTTGGCACATTGCTCATCATCAATCATGTGAGTATGGTGACTAATATTTTGGCATCTTTTTCAATCGTCATAAACAAGTTCCAAGAGGATTTCCTAGCAAAATGATGTGTCACTGTCATTGAAATGTTATTACATGATTATACTATTTGGTTTTATATTGTAAATATAACATACGTGGTAAAGGGCAGAAGATATTTTTCAAATTTATTGAAATTTTTTACTCTTGTTTAATATAATAAAATGCAACTTTTGGTAGGTATTGTAAAATGAAATTATTAATTTAATTTTTTCGGCCTATTACACACACATCTAAGGCAATGTGGTATTTTGGCATCATTCACTAATTTGATTTAATGTATGCAATACATCAATGTGTAATTAGTTAAATCATTTGTTCCCAAACTGGGTGCATCGAAATATTTCAATATTTTCAATGAAATGGCAGCCACATAGTTTTAGAACAGGACTATCGATGTATATATGCAATGCTAGGAAGGACATCTAATGGACACCGTACAAACCAGTAACTGTTTCATTTTGCAAGAGTAGTACTAGATGGTGTCCGATGTCAGAATTTTAATAGACTCGTTTAATAACTCAGGATGGTTCCAGTATAAAGCAGTCTAAAATAGTTTTTCTCAACTTGAATTTTTTAATAATCTTTGTGCTGACCCAAAATGTTCCAAAAAGTCCTGATTTCGCAACTCAGGAATATGGTCACTTTATAATTATAAGTATGCTTAAAAAAAAAGAGCACAAAACAATCACGCTTTCGTCCTTTGCGAGGGGTGTTTATGTCCATTTAGTATGGTATAAAGATTATTGCTTTGTATTAATAACATAACCCTACTTTCTACAATAAGAGCTTGTCACTGCTGTTTTCACTAAATATAATAAATATAAAACTATTATATTCAATGGTGGCACAGTAATAGCGTAGAGGCCTAAAATGTAACTATTCCTAGCATAAATTTAGTTGGCATTTTAAATGGGCTAATTTGAATGGATTAGAAAAAATAGTAAAAAAGAGAATGGTAGGTTACTTGAATTCTTGCTCATATTTTTACAAATACCAATATGGATTTAGAGAAAATGCTTGCACACTAAATGCATCAGTCGACATTGTTACTCGATTAGAGGAAACTCTGGATGAGGGAAACCTTTCGAGAAGCTTATTTATAGATTTAGAACGGTGTCCCTCAAGGCTCAGTCTTATGTCCATTATTGTTTCTCATTTATATAAACAAAATTGGATAGTTAAATTTAAATGGAAATACAACCAACCTTCTTTGCTGATGACACTAACTTATTTCACATGGGAAAAATTACAGAAGCAATACTAACTCATATACAAGATCTAAATATTCTATCAGAGTTTACCAAAAATAAACTATTAACTTGTCAAAAACAAATTATATAATCATACATAAGTCCAGTCATAAGCTTATTCCCAGCAATGCTATACATTTAGGCGATACCATCATCAATAGAATAACTAGTGCAAAATATTCAGGGCTAATTATTGACCATAACATAAGATGGAATGAATATATTGATAGTATAAATAATAGAAAAACTCCACAGCCATTGGAATATTATAATCTAGAAAACTACTCAGAAGTATTTATATAAAATACTAGGCCATGGTACATACTCATTTGCAGTACATGGATATTATATGGGAAAGATGTAGCAATAAAATCGTTCATGAATTAGAAGTATTGCAAAAATGGGCCCTTACGTTATTATTTAACTTTCAATACCATACTCCTTCGAATTTTTTTTATAGATCTTGTTACATTTTGCCTTTACATGTTAGTACAAAACTATTTGCTGCCATATTTGCTTTAAAAGTTGACCAGAGATTAGTACACAATAATACAGGTTTTACTCACAATTATGACCACCATATCCACAACACAAGGTTATCAATTATTATCAAATACTATAACGCTCTAACTGAAAATCTAAAAACCACAAAAAAAAAAAAAAATTGTTCAAATGAAGCAAAGCAATATGCCCAGAATTTGTACATTGATGGTTAAACGTGGTCATAACTAAAAATTAACTTAATAAAACTAATAGGACCTATTTTTTATATCTTTATTTTTGTTGACGGTTTGTGTGTACTTGTAACATAATTAATGATTATAGTATATTATAATTACTATTTGTTGATATGTCTTGTGCATATAGCCAAGATATGTTGTTGCTACAAATAATTATAATTATTATTTAGCTCTGCTTCTTAATACCTGTTCGGTTTATACACTTTTAAGTACTAATTACGCTACTGGATTAGGAATTGGGAAGGTTGAATTAGAGGAAGTGAACCTGCATTTGCGTGGAAAAACATTTAGGAAAAACCACCCCCAGTTCATCAGACCGAGATTCGAATCTCGATCTCCCCGTCCTTAGCAGTTGAGCTCAACACGACTAGCGTGTTAGCCAACTATGCCAACGAGGCGGGTTACAAATAATTAATTAGTTATTTTAAAATAGGTAGTTTATTTTTCTTTTCTTTGTCTTCAATATCACTAGACAACAGCCATTTTGTATATTATACATACATTTCTACTAAGATTGACGTGCTGAACTCAAATATGTTATTAAAAATGTCCTTTCACCTAAGGTTTTTGAGATATGATTCATTTTGCAATATAAGTTAAAATAGAAATTTGATATTGTTTGGCGTTTCCCACTATACTGTATTTTTTACATAAAAAATAATTGACCTAAATATTAAGTCGAGGATAGTACAAAACAAATCGAGAAAATTAGGATGACAAACTTCAAGTGCAGGATGCTAAGGGAGGGGAGGGGGGTTCAGGGTGGAGAAGGGGTGTTAAGGATTAAGGAGAGGTGTTGTAGTGCACCCGCGCAGGCCTGCTAGAAGTCTGTTAAAACAAAGTCAAGGTGAGGCAGTCTAGCATCAGCATCTTTTCAGAGTATATGACAGCATGACATTCCTTTGTATTTATGTGTTCTCAGTCAGTTTAGTAAATAGTGCCATCGAAAACATGTCAACTTTTCAGGTATGTGGATGTGTAAATAGTTGAGATAACTTTTATGTGTTTGGTGGTTTACAGCAAAAACTCAACAGAAAACTATTTCGCGTTTGATTAAAAAGGCCTATAAAATGTATTTGGGCTGTGCACTTGGAGATCAAGAGAAAAACTGGGTCCCTCATATTTTCTGTATATTGTGTGCTGTTACACTAGCTGAGTGGTTTAAAGGAAAATGCCGTGCTATGCTGTTCCAATGGTTTGGCGTGAGCCAAAAGATCACTGTATTGACTGCTATTCTTGTATAGCCAAAATATCTGGATATTCATTCAAAAACAGACATACTATTAAGTATGCAACTGTATCCTCTGCACTCAAGCCTGTTCCACATTGGGAAGAATTACCTGTTCTCATACAACCTTTAAATGCAATGGACTTGGAAACATCAGACAGTGAAACTTTAATTGCTGAAGAGTACTGTCCTGAACGTAATAATAAAATATCACACTTAATGAACAAGCAGAACTTCATGATTTAGTTCGTGACTTACACTTGCCGAAACAGCAGAGCTACTTTGTTCAAGGCTCTAACAATGCCACCTTTTGGCCCAAGGCACGAAAATTTCAAGTTTTAAAAATAGAATAAAAAACTATTGTCTATATATTTTGAAATGTGCAATGCAATGTGTTTATGTACAGACATTAATGGCTTGTTTCTGGAACTTGGACTCCCAACATAATCCTGAAGAGTGGTCTCTTCATAGATTCATCCAAAGCTAGTCTGGACCACTTTTACTACATATTAGAAATAAAGTGCCAACAATACCCCTTGCTCATGCATTTGGAATGACAAAAACTTATGAGAGTACGATTACACTGCTAGCAGGAATAAAATATAAGGATCACATATGGCAAGTACGCAGGGATTTTTGTTAAAGCACTTGATAAAGAAAGCTGGGGGTTCCTTCATTTGAAAGGAATGTTTACTAAAATGAGTGAAGCTAAGTTAAAAGAGGGCATATTTATTGGTCCTCAGAATAGTAAACTTCTTAAAGACCTGACATTTGATGCCAAGTTGAATGATCTTGAATTAGCTGTATGGATGTCTTTCAAAGCTGTAACTTCTGAATTTTTAGATAACGTAAAGGATCTAAATTACATAAATGTAGTGGAAAATCTTTTGGGAGAACTATAGAAACTTGGGTTGTAGGATGTCCTTAAAAATTCATTTTTTACATTCTCACCTTGATTTTTGCCCTGAAAATTTGGTTTCTTTTAGCGATGAACAGGGTGAACGTTTTTACAAGGACATTTTGACCATGGAACACCGGCACCAAGATGGTTGACTATTTCTGGTTTTTGTCTGGGGAGACTGATGAAACACCGTACAAACGGAAGTCTACATTAACATATTTTCTTAACAAAATATGGATGAATTCAGTCAATATGAACACTTAAAAAGTTATATCAACTATTTTTAAAACTTTATATTTAAGTTACTTATATTCCATTGTTTGAAAACCTATTTCATCATAAAATAATTGCAATGGGAATCAACGAGCAGTTGCCTTTATTTGATATATTGTTATAATGTTAAATAATATAAATGTTGCTATATCTAATAAACATCATGTGATAGAGAATTTCTGACTTTTCCATCATGTTCACCACATAAAAATTAGGTAAATTCACTTATCTACTTGAAAGATACTGAGAAATAGCTGTAATTTGTTAAGTAGTGTATTTTATTGCTGATAATTCTTGTTATGTTTTATTCTAATTATTGATCACCTGCTATGAAACCTGATTTTGTTAACTTTAGCAACCCTAATTATAAATAATCTAATGTAATTTTTGTAGCTTTCCAAGTACCAGTTGTATCTATTCATAGTAATTATTACTGTGCCTAACCAAATATATTGTATACCATTTCTATAATAGAGCCACATGGCTTTCTGGGAAATCAAATGCTAACAAATAAAAAAGTTATAAATTTATAAATGGAATATGACAATTTAGAATAAGCTAACAAATTTTAGTGTCTATTTTGTGTTGGAAAAAGATTATATCCGTTTAACATCATAAGATATTAAACCAACAAATGTTTGTCTTACAAATTTTGATTTTACATAAGGGTAATTTCAATAAGTTGGTTACATAATTTGTTTTTAAATAAGCCTAATATCTTATTAAGGGATTGATGTGAATAATACACAATATTAACCTTTTGAAAACCATATTTGATTATTTGGTCCATATTACTGCACGTTAACTTTCAACTTTATCACGAGTTGCAAAATTTTACCACACTAGCGCCTCATACATTTTCACTAGAAACATCGATATCTAAACACATTGGTTTTAGAAATTGTACTTACATTAACATTGACTTGGAAGAAAGTTAGGCTCACAGATTAGTTAAAAAAAGGCACTCATTATAACAATTTGGTAATATCATAGTTCTTGCCACTAGTTTGCTCCTTGTTTTGCAAATAAAGGAGCAAATAAAAAAAAGTTACAACAGTTGTATACTTGTGCCAGACCAAATTTGCAACTACCGTACAATACTTAAGAAATGTATGTTTAAGCTTATTGACTTCGAAATTGCAGAACCATTGCATGTAACAGCAATCTTGTCAAATAACAGTTTAAAAAATATTTAAATCCATTAATACAAAAATTCACTTTTATCATTGTTGACCAGAAGGTTAAGGAGCCACCCCAAATTAACAGTACTCATTAATCAAAGGGTTATTGGCAGTGGCTAGTTTTAAATTTGTCATATGACAAAATTCAACAAATTTTTATGATTTGTGCAAGAGTTTAACTCTCTGACACATGCTAAAGGAACAGCAAATATATATCTCCCATCTCCCTCAAGCACATTCATCTGAATTTGTATAGATTAATTAGACGTGCGAGATTTTCCAATTTACAAAAAGCGAAACAGACTGTTTCAGCTTGACTCACCCAAGTTACTTCACTCCATTTGCAACACTATCAATTTAAATAGATCATTAAGACAAAAACTTAGGTTGGTTATGATATTTGTATACAGCTCGTCCTAATTTTTTTTTATCATATACAAAATTATGAAAAACAGTCTTATTTTACACCCCTTCATTGAAATATTAAGTTTTAAAGCCTATTTTTACTTTGATATATTCATTGGAAAACAAAGTGTACACATATATGGGTACTAGCCCATAGCATTTTACACTTAATAAGATACTATACATAAATATTGTTAGTAAAAAGGTTAAGGCTGTTTAAATATCAATACATTTGTGGAAAAGATTGTAAACAAAAACAAACAGAATAATACAAGAATAAAACACAAGTATACATAATTTCTGGAATGTATAAGGTACCCGCGGGTAATAAAGCCTAAAAAACAAAAATCGTATTTAAAATGTGTGCATGTATACAAACATGCATTAGGCGCAGACAAGTTGATTCCTGCACACGGCATCTCGCTACCCATCACCAGTGTCGTGTCAGTTTTGGAGGAAGGAGGACACGCCACTCTAATAATAAAAATCTGTCAGAAACAATCATAAGTAATTTTCATAATATTCCAGTAAACTATGTAATGTTTACACTATATCTTATTTAGTTCACAAAAGTATATTAAAATTTTAAACTTTTAAAATGTTATAAATTGTTTTAATTTTACGGTTCAATAAATTAAAATTAGCTTTATACCAGTGTTAATTGTCGTCATTATTTCACAATATTAATTTATATCGCTGTGTTAATAATTACCAGCAATTTATAAATTGCATGAATTTTTAATTTTTTAATCGAGTCTTATTTATTACCTGTTCAAACTTAGGCAAAATTGCATCAGAAAAAGAATGGTTATTCCTGTGAACAATTGAAAAAAGTCGGCAAGACTTATGTAAGCAAGGGGAGAGGGCAGGGTCAGGAATTTGCTTGTTTTTGCTTACAAAGAGGGTTGGGGGTGGGGGTTAAAATGGCCAAAAATCAAAAATGTTCTTACATAATACTTGAATGCCCCCTTATGATAAGCATTCATGAGTTGAGGAAACACTAAGAAGATGATAAACTCAAAATAAATCACTCATTTGGGATTAAAACTTTACTTTAGAAATCAATCAATATGAACTTAAACAATATTATAGGTGACCTAACTATATGTGAATTTAATTATCAATGTTCCCATACTTTCAAGGCACCTCTGGGAGACCATCATGGTTCTGCAGCATCTCCTTTAGAAACCACTACTTTACTATATAAATTATATTACATTTCCCACAATCTTGTTACTATGGAATAAAATAAGAAAAAACAATCTAATGTGAATGAGGATGGATTCACAAAATATGGCAAAGATCTCAAACACTGAAGAGCATCTTGAGGTCATTAAGAGACAATTTAGTGTGTTGACGTTCTCGCGCTCCACTCAACACTCCATCTGCTAATGACACCTTTTGATCTTGCAGTAGCTTAATACGCTGCTCAATGGTCTCCTGAGTAACAAACTTGTACACATGAACAGTACGTGTCTGCCCTACACGATACACTCGGTCACAGGCCTGAGCCTCCAGTTGTGGGTTCCAATGTAGGTCAAACAAGAAGAGGTGATTAGCGCCAACAAGGTTCAAACCTACACCTCCAGCTGTCAAGGACAACAGCATAACCTGAGGTCGGCGTGATGTTCCGTTGATGGAGTCAACCAGGGCAGCGCGATCCTTCACAGGTACAGAGCCACACAGAGTAACACAAGAAACTCCTTGTGAGCGCAGGTGTTGTGCCAGCAGTTCCAACATACCTGTCCACTGTGACACAATTACCGCCTTTTCCTTTGTGTCAAGCACTTTAACTTGCAGAATTTCCAACAATAGTTTCATTTTAGAACTGACTCTGTCTTTATTAAATACTGGGTTGCTGCTGCTCAATATATTATCCTTCACCACTTGGTCTATAGATGGCCCACTGCTTGATGACAGCTCTTCACGGTTTTCAAGATTTAGCCGGCCAAGTGCAGATACTAAGTCATCATCATCACCCTCAATACAGTCGGTATCACAATTGTCGCGATCTAACATGGAGGATATAAGAGAAGGGTGACAACAGAGCTGACGCAGTCGAAGCAGCAGCACAAGGATCTCGAATGACTTTATGTTATCCATCCCGCTTAGCTTCTGATGCCATGCTGCGAGTTGACCTTTGGGGTCAAAAGGATCGGGTGCCCCTGAGGTCTCACAACCCATCATTGTCAACTGTTCCTTCTCAGCTTTCTGGTGCAAGAATTGTGCAAATAGTGTTCTTGAAAAAACCAGAACTTTTTGATAAACTTTAGACTCGTCTTCATCTAAAGAGACATCAATAAGATGAAACTCTTTCTGAGGGAGGCACTGAAGAGAACCTTCCTGTTGGAGTTGAGTCTTGGTTCGACGAAGCATGATGGAGTTCATTACAGTCTTTAGTCGTTGCTGGCCGGCCAAGTTTTTGTTATCTACCCAGCGTTTCCAGACCATATAGTCATCAAATGGTGTGCATTTTAGGAACTTGAGAAGAGAATACAGGTCCAGCTCTTTGTTGTGGATAGGTGTACCTGTGAGCGCCCAACGATATCGGCCTCGCAGTTGGAATACGGCCTGTGAGGTCTTGCTCTTATGGTTCCGGATAACGTGTGCTTCATCTAGGATAATCCTTTCCCACTTGATGTTGTGAATAACTCCTTTTTTGTGGTTAGTCGAGACATTGTCAATGGCCTTCTGGCTCCCTTCTGTCAAGACAAGGTTAAAAGTAGTTATAACAATATCACGACGTGCCAGGCGTCTGGGTTTGACCTCCCGGTTAGAGCCGTGGTATATTTCAACATCAACAGCACCTCTCTTACACTTAGAGTTCACCTCTCCTTCCCACTGACCAAGAAGGGTTGCTGGGCACACTACCAAGGTTCCTCCTCGTTCCATCTTCCCTTTCCTTGAGCTAATCCAAGAATTCTCCTTCTCACTATCCTCATCACTACTGCTGTTGTTTCTTGTCCTTATTTCCTGGCTCTTGAGGACAAGAGAAATCATAGTCAAAGTTTTTCCCAGCCCCATGTCATCGGCCAGGATCCCACCAGAAGGCGACTGGGATTCTCTCCACATCAACCATGCCAGTGCCCGCTTCTGGTGAGGCATTAAACTGACACCCGCCTTCAAGTGCTTAGGATTTTCTGCAAATATGTCTTCACCGGGACACTTGTTCAGAGAGCTGTGAAGTTGTGTTATGGCCTCTTCTGTGAGCGCTTTCTGGACACGGTGAGTCTCCAAAGCCTTCTTGCCGAACCCATGTGGGGCCTCCACTAACAAAGCAGTTGCTGTAGGTAGCTTGGAGTTACCAGATAGGCCAGGGGATGCAACGTTGCTGGATTGAATTTGATGAGACTGGAGTTTCAATAGTTCCTCTTTTACGCGCTGGATCTCTGCTTGCTTTTCGGCCACAGAGAGTTGGAGTCTGACTCCTCGATCTGGCAGGCTCAATGAATTCACAGTTCTCAGAGTGGTTTTAATCCTGTCTAAATCTCTGTTCAATGAAACTATTTTGTCTAAGAGGATCTGTTGATGTATTTTAAACTGATTTTCATAATCAGGTGGTTTGAGTTCTTCTTGCTCTGGACCAGAACTTATTACTCCTACATTGTGTTCAAGTGATTGAAAAGCAAACAAGGGTTCTTTATCAGACTCTACTTTTGATTCTAGGGTGGTCACTATTTTGTGCCCATCAATGGAATCTGAAATGTTTTTGTCTCCTAATTGTTCAGATAATTGCTTTTGAAAAGAACTCTTTGATTGTTCGTCAACATTTAAATTTGATTCATTTTGTTTCCTTGACATCGGAAGTTGTTTAGGAATATTAGCAAACTCCACTTTGCTTTTTTCATCCACGAAATCTGAAATATTTATTATGTCTTCTGATTGTTTAGATGATGAATAATAATGAGAACCCTTTGATTGTTCGTCATCATTTATATTCAACTCATTTTGTCTTATGGACATCGAAAGTTCTTCAGGAATACTATTGGACTCTTCTTGTAATTCTGAGATGGCCACATTGTTGTGTTCATCTTCAGAATCTGAAATGTTTATTTTGTCTTCTGATAGTCGAGAGAGTGAATGTTTTTGGAAAACACCACTCAATTGTTCATTATCATTGATAGGCCTACTGGAATTACTCGGTTTTACTGACACAGCTGAAACAAATAAGAATAAATCACATGTAAGAAGAGTAATGTAGCTACATGCCTAAAAGGTTAATACTACCCATTTATAAGATCTGTACACTATATAAAACTAATATACAGTATAAACAAATACATTATTATTACTGTGGTAGTTACCCACATTGGTGGCTACACAAAGTCAATGTCAGGCTGATCAGTGTTTGAATTCTGGTTTTACAAAATAGTTTCCCACTATCCCTCCGTGTAGGTGTGGGTACATTTCCTCTCAACTTTTCCTTCCTCATCCAAACTCCATAGTAGTAATTAAAATGTGTGTAGTCTGGATGAGTACTAAGATGCGCTGAATTTTTCTATGGTAGTTTGGATTAGCTATTTTGTACAAGAATGGGGATGCGTAACGTTTACCAAGGTTGAATAAAACCAGGGTTAATAACAGCTAGTTTTTGGGGTTGGATTATGTTTTTGAGAAACTGGGAAACTACTTTATTATTTTAAATGGTTTTATGCCAAACCATATTTAGGCCTACTTTAATAGATAATAAAATAAGACTTAGATATTGTAGTTTATGATTTACAAAGGTATGAGTTCAAATTAATTAAATTAATAGATTAAATATGTTGGATAGATATCATTATGACTAAGACTTGTACAAGTTGTTTATACTCAATTTATATCTGTTTTTCCTTTAACACACTTTGATATTTAAAATATTTAACTTGACTACATTTATTATAGCATGAGTCAAATTGGTCAAACTAACAACATGACATAATACACAATTAATTGACAAACTATTTTTTAATGAAAGTGAAAATAAAACATTAAAACAAAAAGTTAAAACATATAATTAAATAGTTGATGATTTGGCTTTAATTTTAAAAGTTGCAGTATACAAATTATTTTCATAGAAATATTTTAACCCTATTTTTTTAAAACTATCTAAGTCTTATATGAATTGTTTTTGTCTCTGTCACTCCTTTCGGTGTTTCTATATATGATGGAGAATACTGGAACCTTAGTTAGCTAACATGTTTCGGTACTCGATTGAACGTCCCATAGTCATGGAACTGTAAAATTAAAATCTTAGTAAAGAATATTGTTGTTTTATTCTTTTTCTACGTTATGGGTTACATTCTTTATTTCGCTCAATCCAACTGTGGTATCCATTATTCTTTACCCAAGTCTTTAAGTTTAATTTTAATTAAATAAAAAAAATATAATTTTATCTAAGGCTTATCTGACTAATTTGATGTCTTCGGTCTGCTTGTTCCGCCTCAGTACGATGTTCGTCACTGGTGTACCTCGTAGTGTGCCGTGCGTGGAACGTCTGTTTCACCACGGTTCTCGGATTGATGTTCGTCATTGGTGTGCCTCATAGTGTGTGCCGTGTGTGGAACGTCTGTTTCACCACGGTTCTCGGATGGATGTTCGTCGTTGGTGTGCCTCGTAGTGTGTGCCGTGTGTGGAATGTTTGTTTCACCACGGTTCTCGGATTGATGTTCGTCGTTGGTGTACCTCGTAGTGTGTGCCGTGCGTGGAATGTCTGTTTCACCACGGTCCTCGGATTGATGTTCGTCGTTGGTGTACCTCGTAGTGTGTGCCGTGCGTGGAATGTCTGTTTCACCACGGTTCTCGGATTGATTTTCGTCGGTGTGCCTCGTAGTGTGCCGTGTGTCCTTCAGTCGGTGGAGTCTCTTTCTTGTCTCGTGGATTCGAGGATTCGCGTCGCGGCCCCACGTTGGGCGCCAATTGTTGTGATATGGAATAATTCACGCCACGCTTTGGGCGTCAATTATAATGATATGGAATAAAAGCGCCGCGCTTGGGGCGTCAATTGTATTGCTTGAATATTATTTCAATTAAAAAATTTTATATTACTGCATACTTGTGATACTGATGTGATTTATTTGTTATAATGTGTTGGACTGTGAGCGAGATCATCCTCACAGTCTCACTTACACTTTTTCTCACACACAACACGTCTCTTTGACACACAATACAATGCAATGCCTTAAACATACGCACAATAGTTTATATATAACATACCCCTTGCATTTTCTCCCCTGGTCAACAATGTAAAAACTAACCAATAGAAAGAGTTCTGGCGACAGGTTTTGTGAAGGCTAGCTTCTTATTGGTATAGAGAAATGGCGTTTT
>CABEEJ010002112.1:22466-123427 GCA_901482245.1 Timema douglasi
TTAAAATCATTTTACAATGAGAATCATAGGTTAAATAAAAACATGTAAAATAATATGAGTCAAAGGGGGGCTAGTAAAAAATTCATTTTACTAGCCCCCCTTTGACTCATATTATTTTATATGTTTTTATTTAACCTATGATTTTCATCGTAAAATGATTTTAACGCATTAATTTCACTTTCCTTTAGTTTAACTTTTTAGCCTTTTCTTTCTCATTAATCTTTATTATCAATCACTATCTAAGTCTTTAGTTTTAATCTATCAACACTCCTTACGTAAGATTATTTTAGAATGTTTTCTAAAATGTTGAACTTGTAAAGTGTTAATCATAATGATATTCAATCTATTAATTTAATTAATTTGAACTCATACCTTTGTAAATTATAGACAACAATATCTAAGTCTTAACTTATATTCATTTGCTCCATATTAAATATTCAATTAGAATGTTTTCTTAAATGTTCTACTTTAGTAGGCTAAGCTTTATGGTTTCTGAAACCAAGCAACTTTTTTTTTAGCATTCCATCTTACTATTTGCTCAGTTTATAGGGTTAAATACAAATTGCACCAATGGTTTTATGGATGAGGAAGGTGATATTTATAGGAAGTGTACTCCATTTTTGTAGAGGGAAAGTGGAAAACCATTTTGGAAAAACTGCCCTCAATACACTCAGTTAAGATTTGAACCTTGATCTCGCCGCCATCTGTGGTCTAGTCTAGTCTAGTCTACTGCAAAAGTAGTGCCTTGGACCATGCAGCCACCGAAGCGGGTCAAGCAACTATGTTCAAGTTTTAAAACACTAATATTGACAAATAAATACAAATGTTTTGTATGTGGAGTAAACTTTAGACAAAAAAAATTTATCTCAAGTTTTATTATCATCCTACTTTGCACTTACATATTTTATGGAATAAATAAACTGTGGACTAATTGGTCATTTATTTATTCTATGAAAACTCACACCTGAGACAAATTATTTTTATGTTTCAGATAGCTTATTTTTTAACCAGGGCCGGCTATGGTGCAACACGTGCTTTTGCCTAGAACAGCGAGTTTTAGGGGGTGGTAAAATACAGGAAATTTAAAAATAATGAAAATAATTTATCAAAACAAGTTTTCGTTTATTCTTTCCCTGTAAAAGCATTTCTCTAAATCCCCTAAAATACACAATTTTCAACACTTGGAAAATCATAATTCCATACTGATGAGTTGGAAACACTAGTCACAGCTGATGAGCTGAAAACATTCAGTTGTTTCTGAGTGAGTTACATTAACTTGATTTTATGCAGTGTTAGAGTGATTGATAAGTGTTTTTTATTCTTGTTTTTTTGGAAATAATACAGTGCACCAGTGATTATTAAATTATGCATTTGATTGTTTTTTAAACAAGTTTTATCCTGCATATAGATATGTCTGATAAAATAAACTTAGCAATCATAGCCTAGAAAAAAATGTTTTTAGCTTATTTTTTTAAAAGCTAATTAATACAGTCAACTTTTCATTTTTGATTTAGAGAGAGCTTATATATATTTTTTTAAATAAAACGTTCAAAATGGCGGTAGTTCTTTTATTTAAAAAAATGATTGATTTTCCCAAAAAAATAAAAAAAAATTCATTTTTAAAAATGTATGTGTAAAGATTATGAAAACTGTGTGAAATATCAAAAATAAAAAGCAAGAGGGCATAAATGTATACATTTTATGGGAGAAGAATTTAATTTTCTAGATTTTAATTTGTATCTTTCTTCACTTTAGAAATCCCTTATAATATTTTAATCTCAAGATAAAAAACATTCTTCTCACCCTACAATTGGCGATCACCCTATGAAATTCTGTGAGCTATATTCGCCATATAAATACAAATTTTAAAACATAATTAAAAAAGCTTTTTTATATATAAAATCTCTTTTTAATCTTTAGAACACCCTCCCCACAATCCCCAAACTTTGTACTTTTTAAACTTTTAATTTACTTTTTAGTGGAGTGAGGATAGAGGGCAAGAAGGCTGGTGTGCCTGTTTAGGTTTTCACACATGGCATCATAGTAAGCCTTAAGGCCGGTTCTG
Organism: Timema douglasi; assembly: GCA_901482245.1. Lineage (NCBI taxonomy): Eukaryota > Metazoa > Arthropoda > Insecta > Phasmatodea > Timematidae > Timema > Timema douglasi. The sequence continues at coordinate 24,532 of CABEEJ010002112.1, forward strand.
TATTTGACAATAGTGGAAGAACAGGAAATATAAATCAAGACAAAAGGTGCTTTTAAACAAGCAATTAAAATTGCAAATTGCTGAAAATATTTCCCAAAAGTATTGCTTCGCAATACTATCACTAACACATGAGCAGCTTGTGGCTGCGCGATGTTTTCATCCAGGATTACTAAGCAATGTTTGCAGCCACACATTGCCGTATGATTGATTGTTTACACCATGACGAACTCTTCGCGATATGTGGCGGAAACAACACAAGATGGATTATACTGTACTTGTATCTGTAGAATTTATCCTGCTTTAGATAAAAATAATAATAATGTGGATGCGTCCTTTTCCAAGCAAACTTGATACAATAAATAATTTAATCCTGGAATTAACACTAGAAAGTTATCTGTCTAAAATTTTTACAAGAATGTCAAAAAGTGGTTTTGAGCTGTTATTGAATATAATTGGCCCCAGAATTATATATATATATATATATATATATATATATATATTAAACTATGAATATGAGGAAAGCTAAACCAAATACTACAATATTCATTATCACTCTCCATTTTTTGGCAAATGGAGATTCTTACAATAGTTTGATGTACCTATTCAGAGTATAGAGTGAAAGGTAATTGTCAGAAAGGGAGATATAAATAAATATGGCCGAGCTATTCAAAATGTTTCCACGCCAGGTCGACAACACCGACCACACACAAGCAACTAACTGCAATACTCAAAAACTACCGGCTATATGACAATATTTCAACATATGGCTGCAATCTAGCCAGCCATGTACTGACTATATAATTGCAGTAAAATATGACCTGTTTGAAGGCACCTTAAGAAAAATGATATTTCACATTTAAATGTACTTTAAATAACAAAGTAAAGTAACTAAAGGTAATTAGGTATCATTAAATATAGATAAATAGGGCAAACAAATTTAATCATGTATATTTTTAGTCAATATGTTGAATTTAAATATATTAATTTCAACCATTTGATAAAACACTATCTATATAAGTAATCCAATATCTAAAATACCTAAGTTGTTTTTCCAACTGCAACTCAAGGCATTCATTAGCTTGTTACAATTGTGGAGTATAGTAATTACTCTAAGTGAGTCAACTCCACCCCCTCCCCACAAAAAAACTGGGCAGAGGAAAATTATGCAAACCCTAGCTTAGGAATAGGGCTATGGTATCACTTTTTGAGGAGTTGATTCCAAGATAAAAAACATAGTTTGCCTACTTTCAAAAGATTTTAAAAAACCTATTCTCATATGAAAAAGGTACAGAAGTCCTGTTATAACATTGTTTATTACAATGTTATTTATAGAATATGACTGTTGCGTCCTAGGTTATAAGAGTGATTTTGATGTCACCTCCAGGGGAAGAAGTGGCAGCTCTATCTGTATGTGAGAGTTAGCCAGGACTCTTGGTCGAGCAATGGACCAGGATGGTCAAATGTGGAAGCGTAATATAAAATAAAATAGTGTAAAGTTCACTAATAAATCAACAAAATACATTGGTACTCCGGACTGAGATTAACTAATGTAAACAACAAATTGAAGTGCATCACAAAAGTGAACTAAGTGAGATGCAATCAAACATGTGCAACAATCAAAACGTTTAAGTACAACAAAGTCAATTTTAGTGTTATTCAAGACCATTTCGGTGAGTGCATTCATATTTCCTTTCATATAACTTTCCACTAACCAAAATTGATTTAAAGTCCAATTTCAATATAATTAACAAGTTAATTATTCATTATAGACCTTCGATTCCTTTACTAAGACAAGCCAAAAATATGTGTGTAAATTATAATTCAATATTAGTGTATGAATCATGGATGAGGAAATCAAAAAACCAACTTTAAAAAGAGCCCAAATAAAGGCACAGGTCACTAGATTTAAAACATACTTTGAGAATTTCGATCACAATCAATCAATAATTCAATTGAATGAAGATTATTAAAAATAGAACAATGTTGGCTAGATTTTGAAAATGTACAGTTACAAATTCAATCACTTGACGATTCATTGGTTCAGGGACAAGCAACAGTTGAATTGACAGAAGAACAAATTTGGTCAAACTACAAAGATATATTCACTGTGTTGTGCCTCACTGTTCAGTCGGCCCTTGTATCTTTCCTGCGCACTTGCACAGGCCGCTCCAACCACCCTTCCTACTGCCTGGACTGCCCCACAGTCCATGTTCTCTGAGCCGTCCATGACACTTTCCCCACTCTAGTCAGCGCCAAAGAGAACTCCACTTCCTATTGGTTCGCTTGGCGGCCATTATCACTCACGTTTTCCCACACCAATGGGAAGCTCCCTTTTCTCTCATTGGACAAGGCCAGGCAGCAGCGGAGGGTATATAACATGGTGAATTCTAGAGCCAATTTAGTGGTGACCCACCCTGGCGAACCACCGATACGAAAGAGCAAATAAAGTGTCTTATTTTAAAGAGCAATTTTGTTTAGACACCCTCTCCTTTCATCGTTCCTACCTCCCACTGCGACTCACGTTGCCGGGACCCTGTCCTACCGCCCACCGCGACACCCGTGTTGGCGGGACTCCCTTATACCACTCAACCCGAAGCCCATCAAAGGATGACAACTGGTCTGGGCAAGCTACCAGGTGTTTACAGTTTTAGTGTTGCTGAATCTATACGGCCCGTACAAGACACACCAAGATGGGTTACAATACCATTAAGAGATAAGGATTAAAACTACACTAGAAAGGCTGGAAAATTAAAGCATGATTTTGAAGGAGATAGACTCCACAGACTGGGTGAGCAGTATGTCTGTCATAAAAAGTAAGAATGGTAATGGCAACAAGTCATCAAAATTACACAGTTGCATGGATCCCCAAAAAATTAATAAAACAATCAAAGAGGTACACTATCATTTGCATATATATTATATGATATCCTTACAGAACTAGTAAATCCAAAAGTTTTCAGTTTGATTGACACAATAGATGATTTCTGTCACACAAAACTTTCAGAAAAGAGCAGCAAACTAACAGCATCCAATTTACTCTTTTTTGGACGGTACAAATGGTTCCAACTCATGTTTGTCATCTGCTTAGCGCCTGAGGTGTTTTGAAAAATATTACAAAAGCAATTAGGTGACTTCCAAGGGATCGAAATGGTGGCAAATGAAGTTCTCGTGTTTGGAAATGGACATAGTTTAGCCGAAGCCATGCAAGATCACAAGAAAAACCTCAAACTTATTAGAGAGGGTAAGAGAAATAAACTTAAATTCAACCCAGAAAAACTATGGCTATGGAAAAATGAACTAACTTATATTGAGCAAGTGTTGACAGACGGGACTCAATACAAACAAAATAAAAATGCAAGTTACTGTATAAAAGATATGCCAGCACCACAGAATCGAGCAAAAACACATACACTTCTGGGATTCGTAAATTATTGTTAAAATTCTTACCAAACGCAGCAAATGTTGGTGGACCAATAAGGTAAATAACACTCCAAGAGACACAGTGGCAATGGACTCATACTCAGGAAGCAGCTTTGAAGGAAATTAAGAACCTAGCAACTGTCACCCCAGTAATGAGATATTATAGTGTAAATAAACCAATTACCATCCAGTGTGATGCTTGTCAATATGAATTAGGAGTAGTTCTTTTGCAAGGCTTACATATCAAGAAGGCTTAAAAAAAATTGAGTGCAACTAAGCACAAATTATTAAAGATTTGGCTATTTTAACCGTGTGAAAAGCATTTCATGACTTTAATGGTAGGAGATCATAGATTAGAATATGGCTCATACAAATCACAAATCATTAGAAACAATATTTAAGAAACCAATAACAAATGTTCCCCCAGAGCTTCAGAGCATTCGCCTCACACTACTATGATACCGACTTCAGGTCAACTAACTACAAGGAAAGGAAAGAAGTGGTTATAACAGATCATCTGTTCTATGCACCCAGTGATTACACAGCAGAATCCTCAATACATCGGGGAAGATGAAATATTTAACCTTCAGTTTAGAAAATCACTGGAATCTGTCAAACCTTACAACAGTTTATAACTACTTACACAACAAGAAATAACAGAGAACTCTACAAGAGATGCCAAAATTCAGGAGCTAAAAGAGATCATTTTTAAAAGACAGTTGGCTAACTTAGTAATAAACTATTAACGGCAACAGAAAGCCTAAGAACACCATGACATTGTAAAGTAGAGCTCAGCATACAGGAAGAAATAAATTATAGTGGTAACAGAGCAGTATTTCCAAAAGAGGAACGGCCAAGTATGTTCAAGAAACTCCATTAAGGTCATTTAGGCCTAAAATATACAATAAGGGCAAGAGACTCGGTGTACTGGCCAGGCATAAAAATGACTCAAGTACATAATTGACAGATGCAAGGCATGCGCTATATATTTAAAAAACATAATAACACCCGTGGCAAAGAATAGCAATTGATCTAAATTAGAATTAGACTATTACTCGGATGTGTGAGAGGTAGCTAAAGTGCCAGACATTAGCAGTCCTGTGATAATTGAAAAATTATATATATATATATATATATAAATCATTTCAGTAGATATGGGATTCCATATGTACAGTAGACACCCATGGCTTCTTTGGTGCTGATGGACAGCTCACAGCTGACTTCTGACAATCAACATTTAGGTATATACCTAAATTTTGACTATCAGAAGTGACAGCTGCTAAACACATGTTTTTGCAGATCATATGGTTTGGCGTAGGGATACATAATTTGGTCTGGTAACTTTTCAAAGCCGTCAGCTTTCAGCTGTGAGCTGTCAGTCAGCACCAAAGAAGTTATGGGCCTACATTTGCAAACAAAGATATTAAATACTTTCCAGAGGGGTGGAAGTCCCACCATATCACTTCATCCCCAATGCATCCCTAAGAAAATGGAAAAGCAGAAGCTGCAATAAAAATTGTTTAGCAACTATCAAGGAAGGCCAAATCGGCTTTGAATGATAAGTGGATGGAAATTATAGAATAGCGGAACACATCTAGACAGAGAGATCAAGTCCAGTGTAACAATTAATTCCAAGAGCCACTAAAACACCACTTCCAGTACAAGAATACAAATGATTATTTGTTGTAAGCTTTTAATATGCTATGCAGTTCACAACTAGTGGCACCCACTTGTCAGATTCACACTTCGTGATATGTCTGTCTCCAATAGCATACAATCCACTTCAGTAGCAGAATGTGCTAAGGTGTCAATCTAGTGTTAGACTTGCCTGCTGATGAGTGGGAGATGGGGGTTTGAATCCTAGTCGGGTCTTACGAGGGTGGTTTTTAATAAATTGTTTTCAACTCTCCATGCAAATAGTTTATTGGTAAAACGCTTCCTTTCTCATCTCTACCCCATTAGAGTGATTATCATATATGTGTATAACCTGAACAGTTGGGATAATATGTGGTGATAAAAAAATACCACAGTCACATGTTGGAATTGCTCGTCCATCTCTAGAGTTTACCTATGTAGTGGTGCTGACTTGTGTTCAGCCAATCAGAAACAAATATGGGTCCACTAATGTATTCAACTTTAAAAGTACCTAGCTAAAAAAATGAGAATAAAAGTTTGTGAAAATATAAACGGCCCTAGTAAAAGGTACCGAACCCCTATATTTTAAATTCTTTAATAAAAGTAAGTATTTAATAAGTTTGCAATGATATTTTTAAGCACCAGGTCTTACTACTAGTTTGGATTGTACGCCTTTTCATATATTAATTTGATTTCATTCAACTCATGTTTGTAAACATTAATTGACTTTGATTATATGTGTGAGGGCACACAAGTGTGCATCTGACAAGCAGTTGCGAATTGTTGTATTCTGGGCATTAGTAGGGTGACCAGATAGCCTACTATACACCAAGGCTGTGTCTGAATATTCTGAGCCCTACACCCTTGTGTACTTTTACTGCATGCTTGAATCAAACATGTTTCTGACGCCCTATAAGGCCTAGGGTACATAATACTTTTCGGATAGCATAGTACAGCTAGAGCTGCCTGGTGACCACTTCTGAAACTATGTTTTCATGGAAACGATATTGAACTTTGGTAGTGTTTCGTCAATGTAGACATTCTGCTTAATTCAATCACTACACAACACAATAAACAACTTTGCTCCAAAAGGTCTGCCAAAAACGCATGCATACCAAATTACTTGTAAGACATAATTACTTGCAACTATTATTAAATATATAATATAATTATTGTTTTCCCTCATTAATTTACTTAAGGCCTATATCAATCAAGCTATATTTACTCTTGAGTAGACTAGTTTTACTTGTCAACCTTAAAAGAGTGAAAATACTTTTCTTGTGAATAGGGATTTTCACACTTCAAAAATAAATCCAGTCAATTAATTTATGATCTATATTAATAAAGAACACAGGCCTCCACCGTGGTTCGGATTCCACGTTAAACTGTAGGTCCTCCATTTCATCTCACAATCACCCTACCATTACACATTAAGCGTAAGTGCGTATAACCCGAACGGGTAGTAAGACGCGGTGCTAATAATAATAAAGAACACAAGATTTTTGTTTTATTTTACAGTTTGTGTATTTTCTATTCTATTTGGGTCATTCCAAAAATAAGGCACTGTTTTAGTGTCCTGAAATATATGTGTTATCAGTAAATAAACTAAAAGAGATAAAAAAATTGAAACAATATCATGGGTGTCCCAATTCACAGTTTAAAGTGTTATTTTTGGTTTTATCCTTTCTTACAATAATGTGAATAACATATTTTAGCACCCCAGGGAAAGAATATATTACTAAGAATTTGAATCAAAAGTCATATGATTTTTTTTTGTATATTTTATAAATTAAATATGTGGTTCCCATATTTTTGTCCACTGTGTTACTTCCCCTTTGTTACCATATTATTGGACATTTTAAAACTTTTAGTTGGCATCACTGTGAAGACAAAGGGTGTAAAGAAGATCAGTTTGATTCCATGATCACCCATTTTTGTTAGCTTTGGTTGTTCGTGCCTAAATTAAAAGAAGTGTGTTTTTTCATGGTAGGTGTGTTTAATCATTGTCCATTGTGTTACTTTTATTGTCAGCAGAAATATATATACATATTTTAATCTGTTCTATAGCTATTATTACTCATGGCTCTATGTGTACATTTAGGTTGGCTTAGTGATTATTCACTTTCAATTAGCCACATGTATAAATTCTTAAGTTAGAGTGTATCCTTTGTTACATGTCTCCTGTGTTACCTTGTACATGGTAACACAGGAGTCAATAAGGTAACACAGTAGACAATTTGATTACTCTAGGCCCTCCCTATCTTTAATTAACTAGTATTTAATATATATTTACCTGGCCACTTATAGATCTAAACTGGTAACCATAAGTGTGTATTTACATGGTTTGTTCTCTATACAGAAAATGCCATTAACAGCAGCAGAGAAACAAAAGCAGTACCGAGAAAGGAGAAAGAAAGATAAAAACAAAGAAGAAGAATGCAAGAGAAAAGTATCACTCTTCAAAACATTTGGTTAAAGATATGTCAATGAGAGAAAAAAGATTGGTGAGAAGAAAGTGTCGAGCTAGCAAAAAACTCCTAAAGAGACCGTTGGAATAACCCCATCTCCCTTGCCAAATAAAGTGAATGATATTCAAGAAGATAATTCAACAAGAGGGCGTAAAAAACTAAGGCGGGATAGAACAAAACTATACAAGGAAAACATGAAGCTTAAAAATGAAAATAAAAAGTTGAAGCAAAGTATTGAAAAATACAGAAAGCGTGCTTACAGAGCAAGTAATAGTAGAGAAAGCCACCAAATTGAACAACTGACCCCACGTTCAAAAACAAAAGCATTTTTGGAAAAAGGTTTACCAGGAGTTAGAACACCAGGAATTAGAAAAGTCTCAAAACAGTTGTTCAAGTACCATACATTGACACACATCATGTCATCTGAGTACAAAATAAATAAAAAAAAGGATTCAAAAAGAAGGTTTAAAAGCAGTTATTAGGAGTAGCCTAAATTGCTCAAGAAATAGGTTTTGAAGTATTAGGCCTAAAGTGCAGAATTACAAAGGCGACCAAGGCTAAAAAAAAAGTGTCTAAAACTGTTAAGATGATACAAGAATTCTATTTAAGGTGCGGCAGAAGGGAGTGCAAGTATTTTTCAGATTATATAGAATATAAATTTGTTGGTAAAAATACATCAAATATTTCTCCAGTAGCAACATAAGGTTTAGTTTTCTGCACATTCTAATATCAACAGATCTTGAATATCTGTCAAGGGTATCCTGGAATGTTGTCAAAATATTTTAAATAAAGAGAAAAAGTTATGACAAAATTCCAGGACACCCTTGACAGATATGCAAGATCTGTTGATATTAGCATGTGCAGAAAACTAAACTCTACGTTGCTACTGGAGAAATATTTAATTTATTTTGGCAAAAAAAAAAATTATACTATAAAAACTGTAAAATTACTTGTGCTCCCTTCTGCCGCACCTTAAGAGATGATGTAAGCAGAGCTAGTTCAGGCAAAAAGGAAACCATCACAAAACACAAATAAAAAGTACAGAAAAGGTACATGTTAAGATACCATGAAGAATTTACATAGTACATTTTTAAAGGAAGGAGGACACTGTTCTTATTCGTCTTTTACAGCTATTCACCCATTTTATGTATCAACACCTACAGATGATAAAAGAGATACTTGTGCTTGTAAGTTACACAACAATATTATCTACAAAGTATCTGCCCTTAAAAAACGGTGTGCTATCAAAACCAATGACGTGAATTTGTTAGTTGAAATGACTGTTTGTAATATAAACTCTAAAGACTGTATGTACAATGAATGCAATACTTGTGCAAACAAATGTTCCCGTTGATACTATTACAGAAAATGCAGAAGTGGAATGGTATGAATGGGTCCGGAAAGAAGAAACATATGACAAAGAAGATAAGGGCAATGCAAGTTAAGAAAATTTCAAAGGATAAGCTGAATGCTCCAATAAGCACATTTACAACAAAATTTCACCAAGAAATGATCCTTTTTAAGAAACATATTTTCAATATACACAAACAATACAAAGCCTATAGGAGTTGTCTTGACAATCTAAAGCAAAATGAAGCTGCTATCCACATCGATTTTAGTGAAAATTACAATTGTAAGCTTGCAGAAGAAGTTCAGGGCCACCATTTTGGGGCATCACGAAATCAAATCACACAGGTGTTTTATATTGTATGCAGCATGAGCCAGAACCATTCTGCACAGTGTCATCTAGTAATGAGCACAATCCTAGTGCAATATGGGCCCATCTAGCACCTATAATAAATTTTATAAGGACAAATTAACCTAATATGGACACACTACATGTATTTTCTGATAGATCATGTACACAATACAGACAAAAACAAAACTTTTACCTTTTTAGTCACGGACTTTTTGAAAATGGATTCAAGCAAGGAACATGGTCTTTTTTTGAAGCTGGACATGGAGCAGTTTTAAAGCGAACAGCTGACAGACTTGTGTCCCATGGTAATGACATTGCTAATGTTCACCAGTTCCTTCAATTGGTGGAAAAGGAAACAACAATTAAGTTGTTTGTGTGACTGCGGAAGAAATTGATTGTATCCGCGAAACACTTTCATTGGCCATACCAGTGCTATCTGGAAATATGTGTTTACATCAGTTAGTTGTAAAAGAAAAAGGGTGTATCAACTATCGAGATATTAGTTGTTACTGTGAAGAGCTGAGTAATAAAGGGTTTTGCAATTGCTATGGCACCAAGACATATAATTCTTGTATTGTTAGTAATCAAAATTAAGAAAAAGGAAAAGCAGGAGGCGGCCTAAATTATATATATATATATATATAAAAAAAAAGAAAGTTAGCATTTATAATGATGTTTACTCTTCAACCCCTACTGAAGATGAACTTTTGGAACCAAATGATAGGCCTATAATCAAGGAATTACATAAGCCTAGTTCTTTCAAAAAAGATACCTCTTTTAAAGAGTTGTCTACATTGAAAGATCTCCACCCAAAAAATGTCGCTAGTGGAGTGTACACGTTAGTTCAGATTAAAGGAGGAAAAGGAAATGCAACTAAATATAAATATGTAGGAGTGGCACAGAGTGAAGTTGAAGATGATGGTGATATCAAGGTAATGTTTCTAAGAGCAGTTTGATCAAGTTCTTGAAATCCTTGAAACACCAACTCTAAAAATGGAAGGTGACCGCATTAACTACCACTTCAATACTCCAGTCGATGTTTATGAAAAGTAATGTCAAAGTGTTCCCAAACTTCTACTTGACATTATACATGATATTTTATAAAAAAAAGTATGCTCCTTGTTTGAATTAGCTATGTATGCAAATAATAATAACAATAATAATAAAGATCCAAACCTCTTAAAAATGTGTCCCTTGTGTTACTTAGTATGTCTCTTGTGTTACCATTTGTCCACTGTGTTACTGCCATGTTATTCTACTTTTATGAAAAAGTATTATAAATAAAAATGTAAAACAATGAGTCATTAAAAGGACAAATAATTATGATTTGCAAAAAAAAAATATCAGCTGAAAAATAATATCTTTTATAATTCAATTATATTAAGTTTAAGACATTCTAACAAGAAAAATAGTAACACAGGGGACATTGTGTTTGAGTTTTCGGTTTAAAATATAACTTATGTGATTACTAACACTATTAGTTTGATTGTATATTCTATTTGATCAATGAGTATCATAAAACTAATGATATATTTCTAGTTTTGATAGCTGGGACATTTTTTGTAAGGGGGTAACACAGTGGACATATTTCTTCACCTCTTCATGTATTTTATGTAATTTAATGTAAAAAAATATTAAAACTGTACTGCTGACTATATAATCTTTTTTATGAAAAATAATAATTTCAATAAAAAACATATTTTATAAATAATATTAAAAAATATATTTTGGAAAACTAATTTCAAAAGAAGGATATATTTTTGGAATGACCGATTTAATAATATTTTAACTCCAGTTTGTAAACTAGGGCACTGTAATAATCACAACTTGTGAACGTGTGTAACACCAGGCCTCCACTGTGGTTCGGATCCCACATTAAACTGTAGGTCCTTCATTTCATCTCACATCACCCTATCATTGAACATTATCGTAAGTGCATATAACCCGAACGGGTAGTAAGACGTAGTGCTAGTAATAAAAATAATAATAATAAACACATGTGATGTGCCCTAGAGTGTATCAGCACAGTTGGAAGATAATTTTAAAAAGACACCATCAAAAATTACTTCAGGCCATCAACGTCAACACAACTTTATAGTGCACTTGGCTCTAACGGACCTTAGATGGACTATTCAGACATGGTTCAATTCTCTTGCTTGTATGAGTCCACAAACCCTTTAGACCAAGGGTGAAGGCAAGTTACCCTTGACACGCCGTTGATGCTGAGTTTGACTAACAAACGTTTAATTTTTCGTCTGCTAGAGTAATGTGATCTGTGATAAAGTATTTTAACTATACCGCTACTGCTTTTGTTGTAGTGTTTTTGTGTTGTGTTGTATATGTCTAGAGAAAAGAAGCGGGAATAGATATTAAAACGTATTCGTTTTCATTCCTTGCTGATAGATAATATATGGCATTTAAAATAGTTTCTAAGATAACTGGTAGGAAGCAGCACTGCGGAATCAAAGGCGTGTAAAGGATAGTTTTCTGTTTGAAAAGTTTGTTGCAGTCTTCAATTTCAAGTGCGTCTAAAGTGTAAATTTATCAAGTCATGTGTACTCGACTATTCGGATACAGCCTAGATCTTACAAGTGCATGTCTGAATGATTGCAGACAAGCCAAAGCTAAGGATCTTAAAAAAAATCCACTACGCCTCTTTGAGTACTATCCCCTTAAAGTGAGGATTTCTAAATATTGAACTATTTATAAAATAAAAGAACTTTCTTACCAAGAGTATTTATAGATGAAACATCGTCTTCTGACTCAGATTCAGGTACCTGCTTTATTCTTTTATACTTTAATTCAAACTTAGGTTTGGCAGTTACATTTTCATTGTAAGACACGTCAATGATATCATTAGTATTGTCACTATCAGACGAATAATTCTTCAATATGTTTTCAATTGAATCATCATCTGAATCTGAGCTGGGAATAATTATTCCTGTAGTATTGTTCTGAAACTTTTTAAATTGATCTCCCATATCAACAAATAAATGATTCCAAAATGATAACACTTTTTAATAATAAATGGTATTAAAGTGATTTTAAACACTTCCAATGAAATTCCTAACCTACTAATACTTTTTATTTGTTTTTAACGTATTTTACATTTAAATCGAACGTTTACTTGAAGCAGAGTTCAAAATTAGCAGTAGTAACCAGGGTTGCCAACTCTATAGTCTCCATTCTCCAACGATGGTATATGGACCTGAAATAGATTTTTTTTTGACCGGTAGAAAACTACTTTCTGACATTATTTTGATAACCCACCGATTTTCATTTTTTAAAAAAGTTAATAATTCAGTGTTTAGAAAAACTTGTTTTTTTTAAACACCACCAATATGGATTTAGGAGGAAATTTGATACAATAGTTGCGGCTTTTGAATTGATTGACAAAATACAAAATACATTGGATGACAATACTAAGATATCTGGAGCTTTATTTATTGATTTTAAAAAGGCATTTGACACTGTCAACCATGAAATTCTATTATACAAGCTGTTTAAAATAGGAATAAGAGGAGAAGCTTTTGAGTGGTTTAAGAGCTATATTAATAACAGAAATCAATAAACTTAAATAGACAAACACGAAAATATAATAATGCTGATGTGTTGGTTGGTCAACATACTGGCGATCAGAAATGTATCAAGGAACTTAATAGAAAAGCAGAATTTGTTGCATGTACAAATCACGAGCTGAATTTGGCAGGTGTACGTTTATGCAGCATTTGATGCTGTTAATTCTGTTACCATTTTTGGAACTGTGGAGCGTTTCTTCCCTTTTTTCCTTCCTCGACCCATCGCTAGAATATTCTGACTTCATTCACTGGTAAAAACCACAAGTGAGGCGTTGAATCTTGATAGGGTGAAAGGGGGTAAGCTGTGAGTTTAAAAAATTGTATCCAAAATCTTAAGTGCTTTAGAACAGTTAACTTGTGAAGAAGAAAATACAATTAACAGTTGGGTTGGTGGCGTGCTGATTGGTGGGTTATAATAGTTTCCCTTTCTGTGCTTTCTTGGCCTGTGGAAATTCGTCCTAGAAATTAATCACAGGACTACCTCCAAACAAAAGGTTTGAACACACAACAGTCTGATATAAATCTCGAGGCTTTAAAATGATATTTAACTGAAAATATGATCGAACAAGTTAACAATTCAATATACTATGCCTAACAAATATGTAATGATCTTGGGGTAGTCCTGGAGCATCAACGCCAATGAAGAAATTTAAAAAATCTAATGGCTGATGAAGAATCATGAGATGCTGAATTGGCATCCGAAACTGAACTGAGAGAATTTTTTTCTTCGCTGGACAGAGTGATCCTAGAAATTACTATCAGATTTGAACAGCTTCATATTCTTGCTGAGTAATATGCCTTCTTGACTTCGTTGAATCTTTTGAATGACAAATACGAGTGTCAACCAAATAATTATTGCAATTACACTAATAAGGAAGAGTTCCTTGCGGAGATAAAAATACTTCATAGTGTTATTTCTGTTGCTGCTACCCAAGACGAAACAGAGACGTGGATGGAAAGTCCCTATGAACATTGGCAGTTTATTTTAAAATACAGTCTTGGTAACTCGGTTCCAAATACTGTATGTAATACTACAACAAATTTTCCTCGCAATTACTGCTAGTGTTACTACCTGATAATAGAGTTTTTCTAAATTAAAATTGGTCGAATATTATTTAAAACCACAAAGTACCTAGCGGTTAAGAAATCATGCCATACTGTTCATAGAATAGCAACTGAAAGATGAAATAAACTTCAACAATTTTACTAACAGAAAAGTAAGAAAAATTACATTGTATAGGGCTGAAATTAAATTGTTCACTTCAGAAATAAACATTGTGGCTTCCTCCCCCACTCCCCATACGTAGTTTGACTTTTTTTTTTGTCAAAGGATGCTGTATATTGAGAGAGGCGGCAAACTCAGGGACCAGCCCAGGTGGCACAAACTCTAGCTACGCCACTGTTATTAGCCATAACATCATCCTCTTCTCCCTTTCCTTTAAAATTCCATAATTAATTAGCCATTTTTTCTCATGTTACCCATCCAGTTGACCTTTTATCTTAGAATCACCTGCCGAACTGACCTCTTTTCACTGACACTGCTTAAACTTCTACATTAATAACCCGATTGGCCCACTTTATCCTTTCTATTCTCCTTCAGTACCACATATACATGCTTTTAATTATTACTTGTTCTTTTTTCCCAAGGTTCATGTCTTAGATATATGCTAAGGGCTGCCCCAGGAACAGTGCTTTCTCTCTGAAAAACAATAACTTCATCAACTCAATGGTCATGTCGAGTGAAATAATTATTTTGAAAAATCACCTTATATATGTATATATATATAAGGTGATTTTTCAAAATATAATATATATAGCATATATATTATATATATATATATATATTATATATTATATATATGTATAGTATATGTTATACATTGTTCCTTCAGTCCTTTGATTTTATTGAATGGATGTAAATAGAATTATTTGTCAGGCCAGCAATATGGCGTGTTACGCGGTGGCCGAACTTTGAAGTACTTAATTTCAAACGAAAATAAATAGGAAACTATTCACAAAAGTAGAAAATATAGGGGAATACATAGAAGGGTGGCAAATAACGTTACACATATAATTATAGTATCTTCATTAAAATAAACTGCTCTAGTCAAGCTTGCTATCAGAGGGGATATAAAAAAGAATATGAAGGGGGACTACTGGTGGAGGGATTAAACTGACAATCAACCCCCTTCAAATACAAGCAGTATTATTATTTACCACTAAGATGGTAACATCAAAGGTGGTGGCGATAGTAGGGATGTGGTATCAATAGGAAAGTATCAATACTGTACTTATTAAAACTATAAGAAGACAAATATCGATACCATGCTAGTTTTGCAATAAAATTATCGATAACAGTCGAAACTCATATAAGCTTTTCTGCTTCTTCTGCTTGGGGCATCCTTGAGTTAACTGAGTTCATTGAGCTCTACAAAAGCTTATATTGTTTAGTTTGTGATGACCGTGATAATTGATAGAAGAAGGGGTAGTAGACTGGTCACTCCTCACCCCATTGCCCGGTCAGGCATCGGGATGTAGTGATAAACCAAGATGAAAGAACAGCTATGAATTAAGACAAGCCAAAAGAGATTGAATGCTAGAGTTGCTTCTTGATTGTCATGCAGACAATGAGAATAGTTTCATTTATTCTTCTTTCCCGGTCCACTCCACTCAAGTAAACATTTAATCCCAGCATGAGTGAAGGTCAAATAATGTTGTATCTTTCGATACCAATCCGATACTGGAGTGTGAGTACTAATAGGCGAGTTCTCGCGATTGATTTGGTTTCGTCTTGGTATCAAGTATCTTCGACCCAGTGGTTCTGATCTAGGTGGAGTGAGAAAAGATTTTGAGATATTTTTCTTAAACAAAAATGGTGGTTGGGTTGGACTAGATTTAAGAGCTTAGGTGAATTTAAGTAATCCCACTATATGTACTAACATCCAACGGTAAATGAGCTTGTTATTTTTATTTTTAGATAGATTGGTCCTTATTTTGACTAGTCCTAATATTTAAACAAATTTCTAGTTAAAGATATAATTCCAAAATAATCTTAAGAAAAGATAAGGTACGTATGTAATATTAAAAAGGCTTAGATCATCTAGTACTTTCTTATAGCCATAGCTAAACGGGTTTTAAGTACCTACAGTAGCCCCATGGCTTCTTTGGTGCTGACTGATAGCTTTGAAAAGTTACCAGACCAAATTATGTATCCCTACGCTGAACCATATGATTTGCAAAAACCTGTGTTAAGCAGTTGTCACTTCTGACGGTCAAAATTTAGGTATATACCTAAATGATGACTCTCAGAAGTCAGCTGTGAGCTGTCAGTCAGCACCAAAGAAGCCATGGGGCTACTGTACTTATTCTCATGTATTTTTAGCTATTAATTGCTCTCCATTTAATTTACAGAAACTCAAAATCCATGGACTTCAAAGTTACACTTGTTTGAATCTAATATAATATGTGATGCTGTTTGGAAATTGGCGCACAAATTCTTGGTTCATTGTTCGTAACCATACTCTTTAGGCTTGTCAATTTTTTTTTTACCAAACTAAGCTCTGGTATCGTCTTGGTCATAAACATTTCGTTAAAATCGATACCAAGTCAACCATGAAATCTCGCCTAATATCAGTAAAAGTATCGGGGGAAAAAGTAGAGGGTAAAAAAAACTAGTATCAAAAGGAAAATATCAATATTAGTAAAGTATCGTTCTTTTTAACTTCCCGAGGTGAGAGGTGTCACTATGTTTCATAATGCCGCCGTTAGATGCTCACTTACTGCACTGTATTAATACTGGGACTGAGATCTACGAATAACAACTAAACAACTAATTAACAAACATGAGCTCAAGAACGTGTATTTTTGTTCTAGTTTGTCAAACTCAGTCCTACCAAATGTATCACAATACGATACTGCCAATTCAAAAACATTATAATAATATGTGAGTACAGTGAGGAAGCTGACTCCCCTCCATCATCGCGGTATAAAACCAAGAAATCATTAAAACCAAGAAGTCATCCTCCAATGAAATTACAGGTATCTGAACATTTTTCTTTCAGATAACACTGAGGTTATCTGAATATTTTAGAAACAGAAAGAAAACTTTAGTCACTTGGTAGTGACAAAACAAAACCTATGAAATTACTGTGCACAGTAAAATATAAAATAAATTTGGATCTTTTATTTTTTCGAAGAAATAACTGAATTGCCAGTATTTCTTCTTTTTCTATGCTTCAAAACTTTCAACCAGCATATGTTCAAATATTAAACACTAATTTTTTTGCGTAAATGTCTTACACTGAAAGGTCCAGGCAATATTAAACAAAGAAAAAAAACCATTTATAATAAAACACATCTTTATAAAATCAATATTGGTTTCGGTTTTTCATTGGGGCACGTAATTGTACTTTATTAAATATATTTATGCTATATGAACATTTAATTAACATATTTATTTAATTTTAACCAAACACACATTGATTTATCTTACAAATGAACATAAAATAGTGAGAATATTTCAAATGCCGCATAATTTTGAATACAATGTGTTTTTAAGATAAGACGTACCCATATATATATTTTCACTTCGACAATGGTGTTTTAGATATTATTATAGTACAGATCATATCTGGTACAGATAAAGTAATGTGTTACTTATGCAGTGATCTCTATAATATATTGGATGGACATAAACACACCCCTTGCAACGGACCAAATTGTGACGCTAAAGTTTGCCGTCTGGTTGCTAGCGAGGGGACATATTTAACGGTTCCTTTCAATGTTTTTGTGCTAAAACGCGTGTCTTGGGAATAAAAGTTTTTTTTTTTAAGTATTAAAGTATTATACCCTACTTGACTGAAGACACATTTGCATGAAAGTATATACAATTCAGTTTTAAAGGTAATATTGTAGAAATAAGAATAAAATCTTCGATATATTAAAATATGTAGCTAAAGGTTATGTTGTTTACATTATGCCAAGATTACAATATATTTATAATTGGTTATGGTCTTATAATACTAATGGTTTTAGAAACAATATTATATTTAAAGTTCAAAATCTAAAATGAAAAAAGGTAGCCTCAAACTTAATTACATTAGTTTGAATGACACACTTTGTGTAGTAGTTTTATATTCAAATTATCATTTATATTATAGGCTTGTATGTAGTATTACTATATTACAATATATTTAAAGTTGGCTCTTAAGTTATATAGCCTATTGATTTCTGAAGGTTTATTATATTTAATGTTTGATAATAATGATGAAATAAGGTAGCTTTAAACTTAATTACATGTGTTTTAATAACAAACTTGGTGTAGTATTTTTACATTCAAACTATCATTTAGTTTATAGGTTTTGTGGGAAGTTTTACTAATATATTACAATATATTTAAAGTTAGCTCTCAGCTTGTATATTGCTTTCAGAAACCATAATATTATATATAATGTTTGGTTACTATGATGAAATAAGTTCACTAAAAACCTGGTTGCTTTTGTTTGAATGACAAACTTTGTGTAGAAGTCTTACGTTCAAACGATCCTTTAACTTATAGGCTTGTATGAAGAATTACTATTTTTAGCCTAAATCAACTTATTTAAAGAAACAAGTCATGAGCGTTGAATTAGTTATTCTATTCAAATCTCTTACAAACCTATTTATTTATTTATTTCAACTAACAATACATTGATATATCTCATATATTCATAGAAATTAGCAAATGATGCCAAAATCCAACTTTGCCTTGTATGTGTTTGAGAGAGAAAGAGATACCCGAAGATTTATTTTCTCTTACACAATAGTGTGCATATGACAGCTCGAAAAATTTCCCCGCGGTTGTCCATCGAGTTATGTTATAGAGAGATATCAAATTATCAATGTACTAATGTGATTAATCTGTAAATAATAGATATAAATAAAGAAATGATAGTAAAGGTAATCTCTGATGTAAGCCGTGAGGCTTGTGAGCTGCAAATATTGTACTAAGAGACTAGTTGAATTTAATAGTTAATTCTAGTATTTATATATATACATAACTACCTCCCCATCATCGGCAGTCTGTTCTTTTGGGATAGTAGCGCCTTAGACGATTCGGCCACCGGAGTGGGTATTATTAAATTGTGTAAAAATAAAAATCTTAGATCTTCATAGGACCTAAATTAGATACCTAAATATAGATCTCTTGGAGATAGTTCTAAGGCCATGGCTAGACTAGCTTTTAAATGGAAATGAAAGAGTGGTCCAGGTGGCACAGTGCCCTAACCTGTGAAATCGAGGCCTATTTAGAAATAAAACACGAGGGTGAGGTTCTTGACACTTATTCTTTGTTATATTATATAATAGCCTACACAAAATATTTTTTAATATCACAAAAAATATTCAGCCATATTTTGTGTACCATTCACTTGATCATAATTGGGAATCTCTCCTTTCTACATACTTTGTATCAGTAATGTGTGTAGTGGTCCATAAGAGGTTGAGTCTACACTGACAGATGGCTCTCTCTACAAATTCATGAATGATCCTAAGTCCTTAATACAACTCCATAGAATTTGGATCAACTCGAACTTTCTAAGGACTAGTCGATACAGACTGCTTAGGACTACCAATCATAGCAAAGAAAGTATGTGAGTGTGAATCAAAATGAAAGCACCAATGATAGCCAAAGGATCTGTTGCTATGGAAACAAAATACAAAATTAAATAATAGTTTTACGCACAAAGCTATTTCAGAAATATTTTTGTGAAAATTTAAAAAAATTTCCTGAGAAATACCAGGCTCTTAGACATAGTGGCTTCCATAGTTTAAACTGCCTATTAGTATTCTTAGTAACCTCTTCTTCACAGATCATGTCTGCTTGTGCCTTGCCCTAGACATTTTTTTATAACTTTTAATTAGACATAGTTTCTGACTTTCTCATTGGTTGGCACGCTCACGTAGTTAAGGATAAAGGTTGTGTATACATGATTTCCATTTCCAAGGACCATTAAGGACATTAAGAACTTAAAAAACTATACAAAGGCAGAGCTTACAGACTGTAGACCAGGTGTGTCAAGCTCATTTGATCATAAGGGCCACATTTAAAACTAAAAATACCAAGGGGGGTGCATTAAAAAAAATTTCACAATTATAAGTAAAGAAAACTTATTTTAGTGTAACTTATATATTTTTGGTTACATAAAATATTAGGACTCAGCTTTTATCTTTTCCCAGACATTTGAAACCTATTATTTGCAGCAATGGTGTTAATGTTGGGTTTTAAATTTTGTGCTGAAGTCACTTTCATAATTGATAACTGATTATCTGTAAGCCGTGATCTCTCGGGTGTTTTTTCTTTTTATTAGTGAAAGCAACTGTTCACACATGGATGTGCTGCCAAACAGCATTGCACATATTTGCAGTGAAAATTCAACAACTTTAGGAAATCAATCCCTAAAGAGGAAAGAATAAAAATTTGGCACACCACCTTTACAAAAATTTGGTTTGAGTATTTAGTAACACTGTATTTCAATTTATTTTATTTGAACGTCATCTGCTTTTCCCACATCAAAGATAGTAATGACCATTGCAAATTTAAGCTCGAAGTTTTAAAAATCCTTGAATTCATTCACACATCAAGTCATAAATTTTTTATAAGTAGCCACCAATAGATAGTCGTGATTCAGTTTGCTTGAATATGGATTCATTATTATTATTATTAGCACCGCGTCTTACTACCTGTTCGGGTTATACACACTTACGCTAATGTGTAATGGTAGGGTGATTGTGAGATGAAATGAAGGACCTACAGTTTAACGTGGAATCCGAACCACGGTGGAGGCCTGGCATTCCCCACATAATATGGATTCAAATGTTTTAAAATGCATCAGAGTACTGCTTTTAAGTTGACATTGCCACAGTTGAAGTTTTGTTTGAAAAGCTTTCACATTATTATGAATGTTATAAGTTTATTTTTTCTTTGAAGATTTAAGTTTAATTTATTTAAATATTTTGTTATATTGACTATAAACATCAAATCTAGAATCTATTTTGTATTTTTAATGTGGGAAACATCTTGTGCCTTTATTTCTAAGAACATATTAATTTTGCTTTTCAAATCAAATAAACTTTTCAACACCTTGTGACAAGATAACCAGCGAATTTATCTCTAGTACGTCAAATTTTTATGATCAAAGTCCAAGTCTGGAAGGTTAGGAAAGAAGATAGTCGATGATTAAAATTTCAAATCACTGGCTCAAATAAAATTTGTTGTTTCTACAATTCATTTTAAAACATCATTAATTTTTAAAACTTTAAAACACAAACACTTCCTGATGAATAATACATTAAAAATTAGACTCATACGACCAACTGAGGCATCGAGTTTTCCAACAACACCACTTTTACAACCTAACATTGCTGGTGCAACAATGGTCACTAAACACAGAAGTTTATCCAGTGGGAGTTCATATTTTTGCAACAGTCTTTCTACTTTACAAAAAATGTCTTCGCCAATAGTGGTTCCCAGTATGCGAATTAATTTAAAGGTTACAAGACGTGTATTAATCACAACTTGTGAATGTGAGGAATGCCAGGTCTCCACCGTGGTTCGGATTCCACGTTAAACTGTAGGTCCTCCATTTCATCTCACAATCAACCTACCATTACACATTAGCTTAAGTGCGTATAACCCGAACGGGTAGTAAGACGCGGTGTAATAATAATAATAATAATAATAATAATAATAATTTAAAAGTTCTTCACTAATAAAAAAATTTGAGTCACAACTCTGGATAAATACTGCAAGTTTGGCAAAATCATTGTAATCTGTGCTTTCATCCACAGCTATGGATAAAGCTTCAAACTGTTTAGAAATATTTCACAATTGACTCCTCAAATCTTTTGTAATCATAGATAAAAGTATAGAAATGTATGTAATTTCTTCTATGTGTTCAGTTACTATGTTTTGTGTGAAACTAATGCTTTGAAAATCTTTAACCTTATCAGAATACATAATTTTTGCAGTTTTCAATCAAGCGTTCTTTTATAAATTGCTTGTATGTCAAAGGCTTTGAATTTGATACATTCAAATGTCACAAAGTATAACTGATTTTCACTGCTGTCTCCTTTACTTTAATAACACATTGAACATTATTTTGTTGATTTTTTATGGCCTAGTTTCAACTTGTTCAGTTTATCTTCTCTAATTTTTCCAACAAATAAATCACACTTCTCCTTGTGAGTACTATAATAATAACAATTAATCTTATACTCTTTACAAACACTAATTGTTTACATACAAGACAAACATTGTTATTATTCATTTGGTGAACAAAATATCTCGGCTCCCATTTTTCCTGAAACACATGACTTTCCTCTTCAATTTTGCATTTTAAAGGCTTTGAAAAATACATTTTGAGAGGAACACAATTTGAAGCATTATTAACAAGTCACCCTTTACAAAATCTAATAATATATATTTCAATTTGAATGCATTCAAACTACGTATAAGATAAATACCTACCACATATTTATATTTCACCAAATACAATTGATACCTATACCATGTTTTTTTACCTTTTTAACTCAGAAGTAGGAAACTGCCAACAAAAATGCATGTTTTCTTTTTTTTTATCTACTCGTTCTTTTCAGTGAGATTTCTGCGCAAAAATTATCAGTTAGGTAAGTTACTCAGAAGAGGGACAAGAATGTGTCACCTCACTGCTTGCTGACATTCTCTCACATGCTATCTCTTTTTTCTACCTTTTCTCACAGACACTGTACAGTTGCTTTTATGAAAAAAAAGAGTAGGGCCGAATCGAATTTTGGTTCGTTATAAGCTCCGCTGGCTGCAAAAACATTAGATTGGGCCTCTTTGAATGTTGTTTTGTTGTAAGATTTGGGCTGCAAGTTTAACATGTCTGCTTTAGACGAAGTTTAATATATTTCATGGTGTTGGAAATATTTAGGTGCACAATCATGTAATTTGGGTGCTCAGTAATTGATATGTTTATAATGAAAAATATCCTAACCTTATTTGACCTAACCTTTCACACCTCAATAAATAAAAATGTTGATCAAATTGTGATAGTATTGTTAGAAATAATAAACTAATTGGCATTTCTTAAAGTATATTTATGAGGGAGATTGGAATAGGAATAAAAAAAGAACATTTGATCAAAATGGTATGTTTGTCAATTTGATACAATGTTTTAGTTCAAGATATATCAGGAGAATCATGTTGACATTATGTAAGGTTAGGTTTTGATATGTTGAGATAGTTTATAATGATGTTGACTAAGCTTTTGCATATTAAAATTAAAATATTTTTGGTGTCATCTTGTGACAACAGCATTCATTTAACCTGCTTTGGTGGCCATATGGTCTAAGGCACTACCTTGCTCACACAACGAGGAGATCGTGGTTCAATTTAGGTGGGGTGTATTGTTTTTTTCCAAAATGGTTTCCCTACTCTTTTTTTCCCATGCAATTGTGAGTACACTTCCTCTAAATACAGTCTCCCTCACACCTAACCCATTAGAGTATTGAATATATATGCATATAACCCAAATGGATAGTAAGTTGCAGTGATAAAAAAAAATAAACTCATTTAAACATTTATGCAGGATGACCGCTGATTGGGAAAGCCAGGAATTATGCTTGAATTTTGTGCATAAGAAAAACCCTGAGAAAAGTGCTTGATTTTTGCTGTCTGCTGGAAATTTAAAGTCAAGGTAGACCTACTCTCTAAATAGCTTCAAGGGGCATACACATTTAAAAAAAATTCTCATGATTGGCTACTCCTATTAACTTCTAGAGTAGTGGTTCTCACAATGTGGTCTGTGGTGATATGCTGGAGTTTCCACACATGGGACCATGGGAAAATGAATGGTATAACAATTGTATTTGCTTTTATAGTCTATTATAGTTTGAAACAAAGTCTACAAAAATAAGTAGGCAATACCAGTAGGTCATCCAACCTCAAGTGATCTTTATTATGCTATCACAAAGACTTCCCAGATATCCATTTTAAACAAAATTGTCATGTCAATTTTTGAAAACTACAAAGATGTTCAAGAACTAAAGATGAATGCAAAAGTTAGACTTTAGCAAAAGTAAAGAAACTATTAATTATTCAAGGACTTCAATCAAAATCAAAACAACTCCCTGAGGACAGACAATATTGTTTTTGAGTTAAGGGGTGCATAAAACGTAAAGATTCATCATAATCTCAAGGTCAAAATTTTTTACATTTACAATATTCTTTTCTTCAATAGAAAGTAAAAAGTGAAATAAATCAAAGATTACAATATTCACAGGCAAACTCGTCTAAATCAGCTTTACTGTTCCACAATAGTAGGCCTACAGTCCAATTTTCATAGGAAGAGCCAACGCTCACTTCTTAGTGTTATCATCCTTCTTTGGACCAAATAGGCTATCATCTTAACCATCTCATTTTTGAACATCCTACATTTGTTTTCGTTATGAAAGGTAAGAGACCACATTTCACACCCAAAGAAAACAACTAGTAGAAATATTGTTTTGTATATTCTGAATTTTACATTCCTTAACAGCAGGTGAGATGTCAACAATTCACTCACTGACTAATGGCATGCTTTTCCCGACTACTATTTTCCTAATTTACACTTTAATATTGTTATTTCTAGTTAAAATTTTTCCTAAATATTTAAACTCACTAGACATATTAAATAACATGCTGTTAATAACCTCTTAGTCATCATCCTAAATTTATGTTCTCTGTATGGATTCACAGTCTTTTCAGCATTCACTTCTAAATCTATCACTTTCTACCTTTATTAAAATCTATGCATTTCCTGCAACAACTTTCCTACTATTTCCCAATAAAGCTAAATCATCTGCTTACTCTAATAACTGCATTGCACCATTTCAGAGTAATGTATTTGCTGGTTTGCATAACCAACTTACATAACCTATAGATCCTCATAAATACATTGCAGGAACAAGGGACATGTTTTATTTTGTAAAGGAAGGATTTAAAATTTACACCTGCTTCTAACTTTTTTTGTTTTTTACTTACTTTATTTTTTATCATTTGTGAAAATATGCTGAAATAGACTCTTTTTGACAGCCTAAAAAATTTAATAATGTAGTGTTTTGACTTTTTATTAAAGGAGTTCTGACTTTTAAATTCATTAAGACCAATTTACTATAAACATATCTATAATCCAAATCTTAATTATCAAGTAATTTGTTATCTACTTAGAGGTTATAACGCTAAAATCTCGCCCCTTGTTACTAGGGCTATCTCTGGAAGGAACATTGAACTCTAGAGAGGTGGAGTCAAGAGTTTGTTAGTCCACTCCCATCTATTACCTCACTCCAGCTGACACACAAAACATTCCCACACCAGTCATCACTAAACTAAAAGCCCAAACCAAAGGTTGTTCAATTCATTAATGAATTATGTACTTTTCAATAAGT
Source organism: Timema douglasi (assembly GCA_901482245.1). NCBI lineage: Eukaryota > Metazoa > Arthropoda > Insecta > Phasmatodea > Timematidae > Timema > Timema douglasi. Next base: position 49,776 of record CABEEJ010002112.1, read on the forward strand.
CAAATATTAATTATTGTTTATAATGTATTTTACAAACCAAAGTTGACGTGAAACTGTACTAAGGTATGGGTGCTAAGTATAGAAAAATAAATAAATAAAATAAATAAATTAAGGACCGATACCCACTTCAGTGTTCGAATGGTCTAAGGCGTCACTCTCATGTTAGATTGGCCTGCTGCTAATGGAGAACTAGGTGTTCGAATCCCAGTCGTGTCTATTGAGGGTGGATTTTCCTAAATTGTTTCCACGCGAATGCAAGTAGACTACCTCTAAAATTCTTCCTTTCTTATCCCTACCTCATTAGAGTAATTATACAGTGAAACCTGTTTAACTGGGGCCTGGATATGTGAGAAACCTCTGTTATTGATATTTACAATGAAGTCCCGCCACTTTTGCATTAAAATACCTCTGTTACTGGGAATTTTCAGACCTTGTTAACTGAGACTAGATTTCATAGATTGTTTCGATGTTTACCTCTATAATTGGGACTTGGTAGCTCAATAACCCGTATAAGTGAGACAATTTATCAGGTTTAGACAAGTTATGACACGCTTGTTTACAAACAGTCTAATTTCTTCCATACTTGCTTTGTTTATCAGTACTATCAGTACAATACCACCATTAGAAACTGCTTCAAAAAAGCTGGATTCAAAGTGACGGATGAACCGGAACCTGAAAGCTTACAAAAGGAGGAAGAGAACTGTGAAACACTTGCAGAATGGAACCAGACTATTGCTGCTTGTAGTAGCAATGAAAATGACCAAAAGCCCACTTTTGGGGATTTTGTGCGTATGGACGATGATGTACTAGTATTGGAAGAGCTCACTGACGACGACATTATTTCTGAGTTCTTAGAGATAGAACAAGAAGAAGAGGAGGGTTGTGAAACTTGTGAAGAGCCTTTAGAGAGAGTATCAAAGCGTGACGCAGAAAAAGCCTTAGAAACCTTACATAAATATTTTGAGATGTCAAATATTAATAATCCTGGCATATATGATCAAATTAATACTATGGAGAAACACCTTAAAGCAACTAACAATCTAATACAAACTAATATCACTGATTTTTTTAAGCCATAATTTTATTTAAATAAAAATTGTGCAACATGAAATATACATTTATTTTACATTTGTATGTACATAAGTACAAACATTTCCACCTCTTTATATGATAAATATATATTTCGACCTCTCATAGTGGGACCCTCTATAAGTAAGACAATTGTCATGTTAACCTGCTTATTTGGGAAACTGGATAAATGAAAAACCTCTATAAGTGATAAAAAATGTTAGGTCCCTTGAGATCCCAGTTAAACAGGTTTCACTGTACAACTATGCGTATAACCTGAATAAGAAGTAGTAAGACGCGGCGACAAAAAAAAATTGGGGATTTAACTAACCATACTTAAAAATACTAGATCTAGTAAATCCCTAATGCTGCTTGAGCTCAAGTACAGAAAGGGAGTGACTAGTTAAAATAATCGTTCATACTTTGTGTGTACAAACCTTACCAATTTAGTAGTCTGGAAACAATATTTAGCCATGTTAAAGATTTTAATTTTGTAAGAATCTGAGTGTGCCGTGTATCTGTTATTAGAACTAACTAGCTTGTGTGCCCGTTCTTCGCACGAGGAATCTTTAGGAAGCTTTATTTTTAACTATAATCTTAAATATTAATCCTTTATTGATTTAAGTGATGTGACTAAACGTGAAAAATAGGTAGACTGACTAAAACATTATGTCAAAATAGGGATTTACTGTAATCCAATTTGTTTTTGCATAAAATCGATCATAATATCTAAGTACAATGGTGCAATAAATATATTATTACTAAACAAAATTTGTAAAATATACCAATTTAAAAAAATCAGGAAGATCATTTTGAAAAAAAAAATAGAAAAAAATTGAAAATCAATTTCTCAGCAAACTAAGCCCTATCTGTTTACTTTTTCAAGAAAAACGATCAAATTGAATTACTTATCATGCAAAAAACTACTCTGATTCTCATTTTAAACCAAATGAAGTGTGCAATTTTTAAAAGATTACAGTGTTATTTTTCGTTTCAAACGATTCCGATATTCTTTTTAAACACAATTGTTGAATCATATTTTTGAAATATTTTAATTTTTTTAAAACTATTAATCTGTAAACCATCCCTAATTTGGGGGCTAAAGACAAAATAAAAAAACTGAACAAAATACATCAAACCATTTCAGCTCTATCTTTTAGGGTGGACGGACAGACAGACAGAATTGTAAAATCCACTTTTTTGGGTTTGAAATCCCATAAAACATAGATTCAGCATAATCTCGAAGCCGAAAATGTTTAACCATTAGTTCACAGTACTGTTTTTATTTATAATAACCCTCCTCGATAGCGTAGTTGGCTAACGCGCTAGTTGTGTCGAGCTCGACTGCTGAGGACGAGGAGATCGAGGTTTGAATCTCGGTCGGGTGAACTGGGGGGGGGGTTCCTAAATGGTTTTCCACTCTCCCTCCACGCTAATGCAGGTTCACTTCCTCTAATTCAACCTTCCCAATTCCTAATCTATTAGCATAATTAGTACTTAAAGTGTATAACCCGAACGGGTGGTAAGACGCTAAATAATAATAATAATATTTATAATAAAATCAAAAGCCACTGCGTTTTACTACAGTTCAGGATTATGGAAGAGTAAGGTATAATTCTTTTCGAAAGTTTCCCGCATTCGCATGGAAGAAGAGTGGGAAACTATTTAGAAAAAAACACCTTCATACATCCAACTGATATTTGAACCGCAACCTCCCCAGCACCAGAAAACCAGACTAATTGAGCTTGACACGTGTCCACAGATGCTTATTTACATGAATGGGATCACATCTCTCTTAAAAAAATATATAAAGTCATTTTAGTGCACTCAAATAGGACTATAATTTGGATGAACATTGAAGGGGGAAATCGATATCCCTATTAATAAAGTAACATAGATGAAAAAAGAATATCGCCTGAAAACATCGATGTTATAAAACTAAAAACATCGGTAATATTTTTCAAACCAATTTAAACTGTAACTGAAGTGTATTTATAATAAATGACTATGTAACTCATGTATCAATTCAAAAAGTTGTATCAAAAACTAATAATAAAAAATTCCTATTTTTAAAACAAATACATAAACATATCGCTGTCTTGGACATCGCTACAAAACATTGATGGTTGAAAAACATTTAACCTTCAACATTTATGTTCATTGTAGGACAAATCCTTGCTGGACTGTACTATAAGCATGTCCCGTTTTAGGTTGATCCCACCAGTCGATCTGTTGTAACTGAGCCAACTCTTTAGGTGAAAGGCTACACTAGTTAATGTAGTAATAAAACTATTAATCTAATTTACTATTTTTATGAGTAGTTTTTTTTAGCACTGCATCTACTACCCATATGGGTTATGCACCTATGTAGATCTACTAAATTACTTTAATGTGTGAGTGAGAGAGTGAAAATCATTTAGGATAAACTACGCTCAGTACACCTGACAGGAATCAAGGCCCGACCTCATCGCCTTGGCAGTCTAATCAATTGAGAAAGTGACACCTTGAACCATGTGGCCAATGAAGCTGGTATTAATAACTAAAAGTATTTTCATTTATCAGCAATTCTTTTAAAATGTGTTCAATAGTTAAAACCTTAAAGTAAAAAAAATATAATTAAAGTAAAACTTTGTTAAATGTGTTAAGTACCTACAAAAAAGAATAAAATGCAATATTTAAACCATTAACATCCAGAGTGATCGGAACATTGGAAGTTGGAACTCAAGAAACTTATCTGCACTTGAGATCAAGCTATTTCTGTCTTTTCATCCCTTACTTGGGGGAGATAATGACTAATAAATACCTGGCTGTCTACCTTCTTCACCTCACTTGGACAAAGGGGGAGATTTAGTGAATAAGGATCCCCACCTAAACAGCTTTTACTCCTTCCCTAGTAGTTTACAGAATTTAGGCTTCACCCACCGAGATGATATTTTTTTCTTCATAGCCTTCAACTTTTGAGTTCATCGTGTCATGAAATGGAATGTCAAACCTTCTCTACTCTTTTGCATTGACTTAATAACATACTCTTATTAAGTTGTTGCTCTCATTAATTTTCAAATAACTTATTACTCTTGATAATCCTTGATGGGATTAATGAATGATTATTGTTGTTATAGTATTATTTTTATTATTATATAATTAATAATATTAATAAAAGATATAGTATGTACTACTATATATAGTATAAACATATAATTAATTATGATCATATATTAATTAATAATATATATAGCATATAATTAGTTATGATTATATATTAATTAATAATAATAATATATATATATAAAACATTAAGTAGCCAACTCTTTAGAGTTTGAGATGTAGTCTTCTCCCTTGTGGTGTTAAGCATCAGCCTGGATGCTCTCCCGATGAGAGAGTTTAGGAAAGAGAAATTTGCATGCCCCAGACTCACTCGCCTAAATCCCTACAGGGGTTTCTCTATATTGATGGCCCCCGAGCAACGTCTTTTTTGGTTTGGCTGGGTGAAGTAGCTGGCCATCTAGTCAGATGGATTGAGCGGCTAAATCTCTGTGTAACCATTTGTTTGAGAATGGGTGAAGGTGAGGGTTCCCACCCACCACACACACACACACACACCAAATGATTGGTAGTGCATATGCATTCTTAGCCAGGATAGCTGTTCAGAACATTCTCCATGAAGTCCTCGATGATCAACTTAGCGTCATTATCTCAGGAAACTGAGATTGACTTCTCCTTGTGATGCTTGTGGCCATGCATGAAGAGGTCAGCTCCTCCTTACAAAGGCCATGAAAGGCGAAGAGGTTTTCCCGAGGTACCCAGTGAAGACAAGATCACCGACCAGTAGAGGTTGGTGGTCCTAAAATGCTCACTCCGTTTGCTTTCATGTGTGGCCCTGCTCTGTGTGTACGGCCAGGATACACTATAGGAGCCCTGTGATGGGGTGTTTGTTCCCTGCTCTGGTTGCCAGTAGTTCTGCCGTATGATACGCCATAAGTGAAACGTCTCGGACTTACATGCACAATGCTAGATAACCCCTTGTGGGATGAAAATGGCGTCACAATTAATTTGGGGGGAATCTATATTGTACCGTAACTACTTATGCCTACAGCGCCAAATTATCTGTATACTGCTTCTACAGTAAAAAATTGAATGGTTTTAGAAGCTAATTGTAGGGGTCCTTGTTGGATTAAAGAAATATATTAAATACATAGAGAAACTATTTGTAATGGCCCCCTACGGGTATTTAATTGAAAATCACATGTCTCTAAAACCCATTTGGAGTGATATTCGCCTGGAATTTTTGTGAAAAGTAAACGCCTCTAGAAGATATTTATATATACTAGTCCTTCCCTGGCAAATTTTTAAAAAGTGAGTGTCTCTTTAAGTTGTTTGAAGTTTAATACAAGGCCTTCTTTAAGCTTCATATTAAAAACTTAAGAAAAATTTATTTGGGGGAAGGGGGGCTTAAACCTTTTAACCCCTACTCCTTCGCTACACCCATGAAAGCAGTTTTCAAGAACTATAACCATTTTGATGAAATTTTAATTTTAATAACTAAATAAATATACTTTTATAATGTTTATAAATTCATATTTTGCTAGATTGCACAGAAATTAAAGTATACAAGAATGTTTTATCATATTAATAGATATTAATTTTAATTGTTTGAAATACATCCTATTTCGATATTTGCCTCACTATATTGACGTTTGATCAACTCTAGTAGCTTTACCAGACTGAATCACAGTCATATCCAGGTTACTAAGTCCTAACAGGTTGATAAATAGGATGTAGTATTCAAGGGGTTCTGAATATTTTACAGTATAATTATTGGGGTTTTAGGTTTTAACAGTCCTTAAGTTGTGTTAAGAACCTTAAAAACTATATGAATACCTGCTTAAACATCAGGATGGTGGCTACTATTTAGAGAGTTTTCATTTGTACCTTAATCTCAATCAGATGATATTAATACAATAATTATATATGTATAAAAATATTATTTCACTATCTTTATTTTTATCAAATAAAAATATGTTAACTTAAGCTAAAATTATTGGGGAGTTTTGCCTTCTAAACCCTCCTCAACCCCTCTAATAGACAGCACTGTATAGGCCTTTAATACATTATTGAAATTTGGCTCAAACTTAAATGTTTATTCTTTTAAATTAGATTGTTTTAATTCCATCAACTAATTAACTTCATAGAACCCAACTAATTTATTTGTTTAATTATTTTTAGTCAAAAATGTTGAATTTGCTGACATTTGGAGTCCCAAAAGCTTTCCCGCGAATTATGGCTGCAGCCCAATCATCCAGCAGCTCCTCTGGATCAAAAGTGGCTATAGTGAGTAGAACATCAATAACTCTACATACTCCAACATGGCGGCTACAAACAGGAAAAACCTGAAAAAGTCAGGGAATTCTTTTATAACAGGGAAATATTTGGGGATATAATTAAAACTAAAGGAAAGTCAGAGAATTTAAATAGTTGACCAATAATGCACCTAAGAATTTCTAAAATAAAAGTGAGAGATTTTGTTTCTCGATGTTAGCAAAATGCATTGTCAAGATATAGCTTTCTGCTAACAAGAAATGTTTGTTTTATAACATATTTACAAAGGGACATAAATAATACCCTAAATACTGTAATAATAACCTATAAGAATGTTGATGTTTAGAAGCTGTTAGAATTGTTTTCAAAAATAAGTGGAAAACGAGAAAAATACCATTTGCCAAGAAAAACTGTAAAAGGGTTAAGTCGGGAAATATTTTTAAAATATTTTCTGGAAAACATGAAAAACTCTTGGAATCTTATAGGCTAATAAAAGTTTTTCAGCCACCATGTTCAAACTATTTTACATTAAGTGTGTTGAAGTGATAATACACTGACTAAACTTGCGCCTGTTTTATAAGATCAAACCCGCCTCGGTGGCGTAGTTGGCTAACGCGTTAGTCGTGTTGAGCTGCTCGACTGCTGAGGACGCGGAGATCGAGGTTCGAATCTTGGTCGAGTGAACTGGGGGTGGTTTTTCCTAAATGGTTTTCCACTCTCCGTCCACGCAAATGCGGGGTTCACTCCCTCTAATTCCACCTTCCCAATTCCTAATCCATTAGAGTAATTAGTACTTAAAGCGTATAACCCGAATGGGTAATAAGACGCGGTGCTAAATATTATTATTATTATAAGATCAACTACTGTAAATGTCTTGAAATTATAAACAAATTAAATTAACTTCTAACATAATCTATATCTAATAATGTTCATGTTTATTTTGTAAGGAGTAATAATAATTATATAGCAAGGTTATATCTTCTTTTTTATTCCCTTCTCCTTATTTTATATACTTATTGCGTATAACCCGAACGGGTAGTAAGACGCGGTGCTAACAATAAAAATATATACTTATCTTCTATGACAACGAAATGTTTCAATGATTTTTCACCATCTTCAATTTTGAAGAAAACCAATGTTATTTCAAATTATTGTATAAAAATATGTTATAAAATTGTGAATTTAAAAAATCAAACATTAGAAATGTAAATGGTTAAGAGAAACTATAATGTGGTATACAAAATATTAAATAGATAATCATTTAAATTAACAAGTTTATAAATACCTTATTTGTATTAAAGATAATTGATTTTACTTTATACTTAATATTTCGTATATCACATTATAGTTTCACTTAACATGTTTGTATACAATCATTTGAAATAACAATGGTTATCCTCAGACTCGAAGATGGTGAAAAATTATGAAAACATTGTCTTCGTCATAGAAGAAAACTATATAAAATAAGGAGAAGGGAATAAAAAAGAAGATATAACCTTACTATCAAAAATTTATATAATTTAAATTAAGAATCTGTATGCCTAATTGACCTAATATCTTTCTTTATTTTTGCCTATCTAACAGACACTAAAGAAATGATTTTAAAATCAAGATGAGAGTTAACTTGTAAACAGTATTTTTTTAAATTAATATATTACTAACATTATACTAAAATAAAATAAAGATAAACTGTATTGTAGGTCCTCTCTGGAAGTGGTGTATTCGATGGCACTGAGGTTCATGAGGCTTCGGCCATCTTGGTTCACCTTACGAGAGCGGGTGCTGAACCGGTTTGTTATGCTCCCGACATTCCTCAGATGCACGTCGTTGACCATTCTAAGGCAAGTTTATTTTCACTGTTAAATTTGGTCATGTCTCTTAATTGCCCATAGCTGACAGTTGTTGGTGTAGCAGATATCTTTGTCTCTTAAGATTTTGTGATTCAAATCCATTCCAGTACTGAACATAAAGCACTAGCCTACCTTTCAAGTTATAAGAAGGCTGCTGACACTACTAACCCAGGCATCTTAAGGGTTTGAAAATAGAGTGGTATATTCAAATTTTTTAGGTACAAAGATTCACTTTATATAATGGTTTTTATACATTCTTAACAAAAATGGGGCTATTATTAGCATCTGTGACTGTATTTATCCAAAACTTTGATTCCCGTATATCAAGCGTTTTTATAACATTTAGACACACGCTGAATTCTTAGAATGTTTAGAAAGTTTCTTAAACAAATAATACCTCAGGGCATCTGATTGTATCAAACTCCTTTTCTATAACCACCCTTGCTCCTAGCAAAAACATCAACGTCAAGGCATTAGTTTTAACTGTGTGTCTTCCATCTAAGAGTGTCCCTGGAGGATTTGTTTTTGGGTCTTTATATTGTGGACCCCTACCTAAGCCCAGCTTAAGGTATCAATCTAATAAGACGGAACTGCCTATTGCAAGAAGGTTGAGGTTTGTATCACGACTGGGCTTACTGGAGGCTAGACATATAATTTACAACTGTGGTTTTTTCCCTTAACACCACTATGGATGTACACTGTAGATTCCCTAAAATATGTCTCTCATCTCTAACCCCTAGATTAATTCTTGTGTTAAATATATCAAACTAAAAATTTAAAACAAACATTCCGTAGTGACGTAGGTTGCAAGAAGTGTATATATAGCTTCTGATATGACTTTGATTTATAAACAAATCTTTTTCTCGATTAATTTGTAAAATAACACACATGAAACATGCATTAAACAAATATTTTGATTTAATATTGTTATGATGCAGAAATGTATGTATAAGCAATGTATTGCACAATGGCAAAAAAAGTTAGCATTAATGTTTTGATTGGTTACTTACCAATACCACGTAATTGGTACTTTCTCGCTTTAAAGGAAATGTACCCACATTTATGTGGAGGGAGAGTAGGAAACCATTTTAGAAATAACACCATCAGTACACCTGGCTAGATTTCACCCTTGACCTTCTTGTCACCAGAAAATCAGACATTTTGTCTCCGTCTTCATTATTGGGTTGTGCTTAATGTATATGATATCTCTATTATTATTTTCACAAATGATCCAAATAACCTCTGTTTGACCGCAGGGTAGTCCTGTCGAAGGGGAATCTAGGAATGTTCTAGCAGAGTCAGCTAGAATAGCTCGGGGCGCTATCAAACCACTCGCTGAGCTGAAAGCCAGCTCTGTGGATGCTGTGATCTTTCCTGGAGGATTTGGAGCAGCCAAGAACTTGTGTGTACTATATTTGTCTAAAAATTCCATTTACATGTAAAGCAATGTCTTACAAATTAGTTGGTGTAATTTTATTTAATGGTATATGTTTAAAATATTCTTCTAACTTTATATTACAATAATGACCTTAAAATAAGCAGGTCTTTTCCCCCAAAAACATCCATTCTAAAATTTTAATGCATCTAAAATCACACCCTTGGATAATACATAACAAATATTGTACCTTTGAGGACTGCATGTATTTATATCGATATATATCAATATAGTTTTTAATCTCTACAAAAGAATGGTAATACCTTCAATAGTTACGTCTGATTGTCCCACGTGTTTTAGAGACTTTTTACTACTGTTATTCTATAGTGACAAAAAATGTAATGTGCTTTTTACTTTTTGGAATCTGACTCTGACTTGGCCAATGATTAAGATAAATTAACAACACAAATTTTAAGATCTTAAAGACTTAAAATATAGAAAAACTAAGTAACAAACTTTCATGTGAGCTCCAAATACTATGATATTTTGCCATTATAGCAGTGAAACTAAAAAGTCTAACACTGAGTTTTTTACTATTTTTTTCACTCAACTAAGGCATTATCTCCAATAGCTTCCACAACAATGACGTTGTTTTGCAAGTGATAATACCTTGAGGAACTTGATGCATTATGAAAGTAGGCCTAAGGAAGTGAAAATAATTTATTTATTTCACTTTCCATTAATTATAAGTATCCGATTTTATTCAACTGCTTAATCTTTCACCAGGCAACACCACCAACTATCAACACTAGTTGAAGTTAACGCCAGCAGATATTGTTGATTTTCTTAGCTCATCTATAGGCCGTTTATGCCTTCTTTGGTTTTGCCTGACAGCTAGTACAAGTTACCAGACCAAATTATGTATCCCTATGCCAAATCATATGAGTTGCAAAAACATATGTTTAGCAGCTGTCAGGTTTGAAAGTCAAAACTTAGGTCTATATGAGAAAAATATATTACAATGTTATTTACTTTGTAGTTTTATTTATGCATGAAAAGTCAGCTTTATTTATATGTAGGTTACAAAAAAGTTATCCTTTTTTTTTAGTATGTACTATCTCAAACTATCAAAACCTAACCTCTCAAGAGCAAACAGGGGGAAAACAATACAAGTTGACCTAAACATTTGCACTGACAATTGTGATACATTCTTTATATGACCTTGCAAACAGAATCTCTTGTAAAATCATCAAGAGCTTCTACAAATACTCCAGGCGTCGGTTTCTTTCTGATCTTGCCAGGAGTTTCAACTTGATCCATTTTCTTGTTATAATAACTGCACTTTTTTTTAAAAATACTTTAATAATCCTAAAACTTGAGGTTTAGCCTAGTGGTCAACACAACACAATCTTAGTGTTAAAAGATATATTTTATAATCTTGATACACAGACTTGAATTTTATAATACTGAGAAACACTCACTATTTTTTTTATCACACACCTAAATATTATATTGGAAAAATAATTATTTAAAAATCACTAAAAACCGTCTATTTTCCACTCACACACCGAACTAATATTCACAAGAGAACACACGGACTACTGTAGCCAAATTAATATTGAAAACCAACACTGTGTTATTAAAATTTATAATAAAATTACTAACTGTAGCTTAGATACGCCTACATACTCAAACAATAAAGTATTTTGTTTTCTTCAACTTGTGGACAAACGCACGTGGTTTTATTAACTGTGTTTTATATGATAATTAACTGTTATAATGTCTCTTAAAATTGTTGGATTTTTGTTGTGAGAATAACCTTTGATTGTTTATTTTCTTTAGAAAGTAGTGTTTGTTGTTTAATAAAAATTAATTATCAAAAGCAAGAGCTAATTAAAAGCGGCTTTACTTTCAAAAACAAATATGGCACACTGAAATGAAATGATAATGATGGTTTATTATGTAGGTGACCTTGTTGGTGAGTGAATGGCGATTGGTATTAACAATCCTGTATACAAAATATAAACTTTATATTATTTCACAAACATGTTGTATGTCTTTTTCTCTTTATTATCACAAACAATTTATTTATGTTAAAGATATGCGAGGCCAGTTATAAAATATAAAGAACTGAATATAATACCATAAACTCTATAATTTCACACACTATTTAACCTGTAATTGACACAAAAGTTAAAAGAAAAACTAGAACTGATTTATTAGAATATTTTTTCTTTAATTTGATTATGGAAAATACAATTTTACTGTAATCCTTAGGGAAGTATTGTTAAAACTTATTGATAATATTATTACTTAGCAAATAATAATTTTCATATGTATTGACAACAGTGACTTTCACACAATGTTGGCATTACTGTTAGCTTCTGCTAGCTGTCAGGAAAACCAAAGAAGTCATAAACGGCCTGTAGCAATGGGATATAGTTAAGTGTTTTGTTGATTCTTTGAAGGCTTGTTACACATAATTATTATAAGGACTAAGGTTTTTTAATTGAAAATTCATTGTTTGATGTAAATAGTATAAATTTTCTCATACAAGAATAGCTCAGAAGTCTTCTTCCAAATTCAGAACAGCCTCTTCATCAACTTTAAATGCGCAACTGTTTTTCTTAGAGGAGGGAAATATGAAACTTCACAGCTGCGGACTGACATGATGGTCCATTAGTTTTTGGCTGTTTGTTATTGTTTATGTAATAATATATCGCTTGTTTACTTACAAGCAAGAATAAATTTTAAAATACTGTGCTTAGTTTTTTAAGATTGATTGATTACCCATTTTAGAATTTATATATTTAAATTAATATCTATTTCTTATATGATTAATGTCATGATCTTAAGTGATGAACTGTTTGGGAAAGAAGAGCCACAATGCAGTTAGGTTTTTTTAGAGGACTCCCCAAAAAGTGACGCCAATTGGCAATGTTTTAGTTTCTCACTAGGTAAAATAAATTTTAAATGAATATCCGGGGAAACTATCAAAGGCAACAATAAGGTGAATAATTCAAGGAAACTACTTTGAAAGGTAAAAGTATGTTTTCCAGTGAATGAGTTAGATTGTGATAGCTACTGATAAATGGTAAGCATTGTTTTTTGCATTTTTATGCCTAGTTTGTTTGAACTAAACTTTTCAACATTATTTTGAATGGCCTTGTTCTATATTCATTTAGAAAAAGAGAATAAACTCTTATGAACATTAGAAACACCTATAAATTACTAAGTGATTATAAAGATATAACTCTATAAGGAAAACCTCTTTTCGCTTTATGAGGTAATTGTATTATATTTGGAAGAAGGTACAGGAAAGGTGGATAGAAACATATAAAAGGGGGACGAACACAATATGGCCTTTACAATGAAAAGAACACAGTTCACACTTTACACTACTGCCAATGGACAAAGAGGTAATGGATGTTTCTCAAAGAAAATTGATCGTCACCGCCCAATCCCCCGACCTAGGTTTCATTCTATCGGAACTCATCAGGGAGGAGTGTGAAACGCGCAACGCAACTTCCTAAAAGAGAAAACCAAAAAACACAAGAGAGGAGAAAAAAGGAAAATGGTAAAGAATGATAGGACACATAGATAGGAAAATTAAAAGGTATAACATAAAGGACAAACACAGGAAAAGGACATTGGATGTGAATATATAATGATATAACTCTATAAGGAAAACCTCTTCTCGCAGTAGTGTAACGTGTGAACTGTTCTTCTTTTCATTGTAAAGGCCATATTGTGTTTGTCCCCCTTTTATATGTTTCTACCCACCTTTCCTATACCTTCTTCCAAATATAAGTGATTGTAAACACATTTTCAAAAGTTATATTAAAAAAGTAACCACCATGATGGGTTTGTCTACTTGTGCATCTCCATATTGAAGTTGATAAATGACAGATATCAGACAAATGGACATTAATTATTTTATGGATTGAATTGTTATTCTTTTCCATCGTGACAACTCCACAGCCTGTAACTCATAAGTGACACTGATAGTAATATCTGGAGGGTATTTATGTAGTTTATTGTAACTTGCGTTATGTACTCTCAGATGTCCCGGTGTGAGTGATCTTGTCTCCGACAGGAAAGAGACATGTAATAAAATAGCTGGCATCTTGCAACTAAATAAATCTACTCCATGAGGTTCATCTTAGGTAAAAACTGTGTCTTTGTCATTGAGCATTAGGAAAGCTTGAAGGAAATAGGGTGTATTTGTTACTTATTTTCAAAGGGGATTTATTCAAACAAATATCCCCCCCCCCCACGCATCAAAGCGGTCATATTTTATGGTGCGGCCTATATTCAGAGGAAAAAAGGTAAGGGAGGCTTATTTTCAGGTCACTACAATACAGATTTATCATATTTGATGTTTTACTCCCAAACAAAATATTTTTAAGATTGTACTGGTATATTCATATTTTTAATGCCCTTTATTTTCAAAATTAACATTATAGGTATCTTACTTTGATTTTAATTTATTTCTATTCATATTTAAATTCAAGATAGCTTTCATATCGTTGGTACATTTATGAGTTTCTTTGATTATCTTTGAGCCTGGGTTTTTGGCCCAGAGCTGAACTCTATTGTGCCCATACATGCATATGCCACTGAGAAGTTGCTAATGTGGGTTTCCCTTCTTCATCTTCCTTTTTTCTCTTACTGTGTGTCACATGATTAAAAGTAACCTATTGATTGGTTGGATGAGTAGTGGTATATGCAAATCTAAAATTTAAAAAAATATGTATGAAGGTATTTGAATTAATATTTATTTTTTATTCTACTACAAGATCAACTAAACACAAAACTTAAGTGTTTGAATTATAGGTACGTCGCAATACATATATTTCTTTTAAATGTTGAAGTTTTCCAGAAATAAAACCATCAAATTTTGCGGCTACTAAACAGCTTATTTCTAACTAGGAAGTATTTTTAGATTATTCTCCAAGTTTGTAACTAAACTTTTACATTTATTTAACCCCCTCATTTGTGTCTAAGTGTAATAGATCACAAATCAAGATCTTAAAATCAACCTATCTCATTTAAGTTTGCTTTTAGACTTTATAATTTAATTTTGTGAATTAGTTTTTATTTTTTTCTAAATCTTGACAACATAAATTTTGCCTGCAAGCAACATGGTATAAAACAATTGACTAACACATTGGTGAACTATTTTCTAAATGTAAATTTTAACTTACAAAATTTATATTTTTAATTTTCAAAACAGCTTGTGAAGATGTAAACAAATTCTCATTCTAGAAAAGAATAAAAAATGATCAAATAGGCCCGTAAATACAGATCAACCACATTCACTTTTCATCTCTTAGTTTTAATTGAGATGCTAATCACTTGTAAATAAAATTAAAATCAAATAATTCCATCAACAACCAATTTTGATAATACATATTTTATATAAATTTAATATTAATAAAGTAATGTTTACAACCAAGAAAATTAATTTCTAAAATAAATTTTACCAAAAAAGAAATAATATGTTTTCCTTGTATTCATCCCTAGCTAAGCAAATTCCTGTTTGTGTGTGTGTGTGTGTGCGTGCGTGTGTGTGTGTGCGCGTGTGTGTGTGTGTGTGTGTGCGTGCGTGCGTGCGTGCACCCAACAATTATGTTCAAAGAAAGGCAACACTTAAAAAATATTGTTTTAAGAGGTTCCTTGTCTGACATGAAGAGTTTTTGGGAACCACTGGTAGCCTAACGCTATTGCCCCATTGTTTGTTCAAAGGAGTGACTGGGCAGTTAAGGGCAAAGATTGCACAGTGTTGCCAGATGTGGAGCGGGTGCTTAAGGACTTCCATGCGAGCAAGAAACCCATCGGCCTGTGCTGCATCTCACCGGTGCTGGCTGCCAAAGTTTTGCCTGGCACAACGCTTACTCTAGGGCAAAACGACAACAAGAGTGGCAAGTGGCCGTATGCCGAAACTATTGAGGGAGCAAGCAGCCTAGGAGCCATTGTTGTGCCAAAGGTACTTACATAACTTTTTTCTGTGTATTCATGTACATTTTACTAGTTTTTCACTCGCCTCAGTGGCGTAGTTAGCTGATGTGCTAGTTTCAGGTTGAGCTAGACTGCTGAGGATGGGAAGATCGAGGTTCAAATCTTGCTCAGGCGAACTGGGGTTTGTTTTTCCTAAATGGTTTTCCACTCTCCCTTCACTTCTTTTACATTCAACCTTCCCAATTTCTAACCCATTAGCGTAATTAGTACTTAAATGTATAGTCCGAATGGGTGGTAAGACATGGTACTAAGTATTATTATTTTTATTATTATTATTATTACTAGTTTTTATATATCATAGTAAATTACTTTTTTTTATTATTAGAGATATTTAACATGTGGTTTCTTAACTTACCTGTCGTGCATTTGATTGAAATAATCAATTAAAGCTGATTTGGCCCGTACACCAAGGATTATTTGAATTTAGAAGAAAATTGGGGTATCTGGGCATTGTAGTTGAACCCAGGATCTTTGGCTTAGCTCGCCGACGCTATTCCACCGAGCTATTTTATAGTCATATGTACTCAGGTTCATTCATCACTTATATCTTAAGGCTCAGTCTTTGATATACATGTCAGATTGTTGGCTACTTAGTGGCTTTCGGCAACAAAATCAACATTTATGCTTTCGTTTAAAGATTCAGCCTTAAATGTATAAGTGTTGGTCTAACACTAAACATAAGGCAAATCCTGGATAGCTCAGTGGTAAAGCATACTAAACTGTCAACTAGTATCTTGGACCTGGAGATGAAGAATCTGGTGAAGAGTTACATATGGAGCAACACTTTACATGGAACTGAGATATGGAATCTGAGGTAAAGGAAAATTAATATTCATAAAGCTTTGAGATGTGGTGTTGGAAGAGAATAGAGAGGATAAAGTGGACAGCTCAGGTGACTAAATGAAGTTCAATGAAAAGCTAACCATTTTGCAGGTGATTCTACCTCAAACAAGGAAAGAAGGTGAAGATTCAGGATATAAAAAAAATTAACCTGATAAGACAGGCCAGGAGATTTATTTTGGAAGAGGATATTTAGCTGTTGAAAGACAGAATACTTAATCCATGTGTAAGATTTCAACTAAATTCAAATGATTACTTGATTTTAATGTGGAATACGATTTTGATTTCAATTTTTTTTTATTCGCTTTTTGTACATCTTTGTGTTTATCAGGCAACTAGACTGAAGTATAAAATCATTATTTGGGTTTTAATGGGTTTGTGACTTTTTCTTTTATGTTAAATAATAGAAAGATGTCATCTTTGTGTATTCAGTTCTACCCACATTTCATCCACTTTACCTAGGTGTGTTTTCTTCCCTCAATTTCTACTCTAGTTTATTTATCCTTATTTATATCTGTTTAGTTTCATATTGTTCCCTCCACTTATTTCTCTGTGCTGCAATTTTGACAACTTGTGAAGAGTGGAGACGAAGTCCTTTTCCCTCCACCCCAAAAAAATAGTCAGTGCCTGTTTTGCTTTATTGTGCAGAGGATGGCCTCACATTGTCGCAAATACTTAGCGTTATTAGCAGTTCAGATCAATCATTGAATTAACATACTTTATTTTAATGGCATTTTAAGTTTAATCTTATATTGTATATTTAAATAATTCTTTCATACTTGTCAAAATCAATAGAATTATTATTACAAATATCCTACAACAATAGCATCAAGTACAGCATGAAAAAATTGGTCACCAATAATACATAATCATCAATATAAATTTTTACTTATTTTAATTTAATCTTATGAAAGATACCTACCATATCATATGTTTCTTGTTATTGTACTCAAATATGTAATTTGGTTTTCACATTTGTTTGTTTCAGAATGTGAATGAAGTTTCAGTTTGTAAAAAGAATCTAGTAGTAACAACTCCAGCGTTTATGTACAATGGTAAATTTTTTGAAATATTTGATGGTATAGGACTTATGGTGAAAGAAGTAATAAATTTGATTAAGAAATAAATTTACTGTGCCTTAAATTTTTTTCTGGTCTGACTTCTGTGTAAATGTACTGAGGTGGTGTACAAATATTGTCACAATAAGACTTAGGTTTGTAAAAATTAATACCTTAAGGGTTATGGTTGAATGATTAAATAAATGAATAATTAAAAAATATATTTATAGTTTATTAATACCTTTTTTAATTATTTTTTTAAATACATCAGTTACATGGGTTGTACAATGTATACAAATTATGTTATTTTTTTATCTAAAAAAATAGTAACAACAAAATATAACAATAATAATGTTTCTCAACATTCCATTAGTTTGGCTTATTGAAGGAATAATTTTTACCTAAAACTTATATTAACAGCAATGAGCCTTTTCACATTGAAAATATTCATTATATTTAAATGATTTATTGCCTAATTGCCTTGTCCCTATCTAGGCCTAACCTTACTATCCTTTTCAGTTGGCTTTCTCCTTTACATTATTATACAGTGTTCATACACTGTCTTTATTATATGTTTGATGAATTTAGATTCAGGGAACATGCCTGAATATTCTCTTTTTCATTATACACAGAGATGTTATGACAAAATTACAAATTATTATCAGCAAGAATTTAACCAATAATATTAATATTTTTTCTACAAAAAGAAAAAAAAATGGACTGTTCAATAAACTTGTTCCAGAAAATTTTAGTTCCAAGATCTAAGCCGCTGGATTTGAAAAGGAGTATATTTAGTAGGGTTGTGCCGATTCCGATACTTGATTCCCTTGATATCCATGGTATCGACTAGTATCACAATAATCGATACTACACACTAAAAATCTCGATACCACTCATCAGTATTCATCACGGTTGACTCCTCAAACGGTTGATTTTGAACATCAGTGGCTAGACATTAGTTACTCGTAGTTATGCTTTGTCCAATTATTCTGTTCGCTCAGCTCTATACTCAATATAAATAAGCCATTCCTTTGCAGCTTTTAAAATGGCCATGGTCAACACAAGGTCGATTTTCATTTATCAACTGTATTTAGAAAATGAACCTAAGGAGAACACTTATTTTGTATTGAAATGGTCGAGTAAATATTCACTTCATAAGGTTGATTTTCCTCAGCGCTTTGGCAAGGGAGTGGTTAGCAAATGAATAGGCCAGCTCGTAGCTGCATCGTATTTTGTCGCTAGACTATTATTGTAAAGTGGTCAGGGTTTAAGGCCCTTAGCTCTTGAACATTTCACTTACATATATTTGTTTGCCATTGTTTATTTTTTTAATTTAATACCATTCTTAAAACCACTAAATTCATTTTGGTTGTAATAGACTTGCAAGTGCCCAATATTTATAATATTCAAAGACATTTAGTAATATTTTATATATCATTTTACCAAAATCCCCCCTTTAGTTTATTAGCAAACATGTTAATATAATAAAAATACTGAGAGTACTAAACTTATAGCACATTGTTGTTTTCTAATTGATTCGGCCTATTTTAATAAATACCCTTCAGCATCCTCAATGTATTATTCTTTTCTAGGGCTAATTTAATCTTTATATTACTATCAAATGTTTAGTTATAAGAAAATGTGGGGTTTAATGTTAATTATAAGTTGTCCAAATAATAACCAAAGTTGTAAGCAATAAAGGTTTTAAATTTCGATTCATTAACTTCATTTTTAGGCCTTTAACTTTTAAATCTAGTACTTTCCATTCTTGTAAAGTCTTTGTAGGAATCTTAGCGTCATCTAAATTTATTAATTTTACCATTCACTTTTAAGCATCTTGCTATTTTATTTTATCTGTACCCGAAAGCTGTGAGATGCACATGTGACTTGCACGTGTGGCTTCATAGTGGAAAGGGGAGGTTTGGTGCAAACAGCTAGCAAATCAGCACATCTGATTTAGCGTCTGTGGTTTGATATTACGGGGAAGTGAGGCATCATACGCAACACACTTGCCGGTTAGCACGCAAACTGATAAGACATATATTCAGAAGCACAAATAGTTGCTTTTTTTTTTTGTTGGCTAAGGAGGGTTTAGAGATGGGTGTGAGAAAATGGAGACCATGTGGCTAAATGACCACAACATTAGCAATTTATCTATCTTCATGTACTAAGTAATTGTTTCTTTTTATTATGTAACCAGTGGTTTTAATGTCTATAATGTTTATTTAAAATAAAACTTCAGCATCTACTTCATAAATTTCTATTTATTTAATCAGCTATGTTCTCCACTCCCACCATTAATTAATTAACCCCGAGAAGCTCTACTGAATCCACTGGCTGCCGCAGACAATATCTGTAGAAGAAGATGGAGAGGAAGAAACTAGAGACTGGTTAGAATTGGCACCCATTGTGTGCGGTTGATGGTTCGATCTTCGACTGGGTACATTATTATTCGAATGATTTTAAAATAATCCACATAAAATATACATTTTTTATTCATCGACTTTAACTATTTTAAGCATCGTCACCTTCAATTTCGATAGTTTTCATAACCAGTGTCGCCAATATAGCTTCTATTGTTAATATCTTTTCACTTAAGAAGTAGGCCTATTAATCATTGTAAATGTTATTTTAGTCTGGTTGATTCTTGTTATAATTTGTTTAAATAGCCTGATTGACTAGTTTCCATATTTTGACACATGGAAATAAACTAAATATTTTTCTTTTGACCTAGTTTCTATGCTTACAAAATGAGGATTTATTTAATTTCGTGTTGAATGGTATCGAATATGGTATCAAGGAGATGAATTGATAGTATCCAGCAAGGTATCGGAATCGAGAAAAGTAGGTATCGGCCCACCACTACTATTTAGTAAGCTTAGAGACAAACTGAAACGCGAGGGAGAGAAGGTAGAATCATAATCCTATGTTCTTCCAAGTATACATTTTTATTTCACAAATGGAAAATAAGTCTACTTGTAGAATTATTTCAGAAATGCATGTCTTTGTTGCAAAAGCTTTTTATTAGTTATTATATAAAATTAATATCTAGCTGTGCAAAGCAGTGGTTTTTGTGGACTTTTAATTTTTAAAGGTTTGGGCAATATTTTCTAGTATTTTACGCATAATTTCCATTGGAACAAAAATTTCACATAATTATTACCTTCTCCCCTCCTATTTTTTTTCACACATTCTGCCAGAAACATTCATATTTGGCTCAAATCTACATACAATTCACTGAACCCTGTCTTTAATTGTATGATTGTGCCTCATTTATTTAGTTTGTTAATGAGAGATGGTGATTCCCTTATTTTTCTCGAAGCATCTATAATGTATTATTTAGTAAAAGCATCACTCATTTGTTGAAGATTATTAAGTAGTCAAGACAGAATTGAAAGTAAACAAAAAAAGTTTTCCTTAACTTAGGGCTCATGCCGGGATCACGATCAACTTAACGTAACTTAACGTAAAGGACCTCCTTGTGTGTTTAAATGGAAGCGATCACGATGCACTTAACTTAACGTTGACTTGCAGTTAACTTAACGTAAGAGATGTCTTGGGAGGTCTTTTACTTTACTTTACTTTACGTTACTTAAAGGGTATCACGTGATCTAGCCAGCCAACCACTATGTGAGTGACGTCAACAGGGCTATTTAGTAATTCATTTGTTGGTATTATGACCAATGTTTACTCTTTAGCGTAAGTTCTAGTGAAACAAAATAATTAAACTAAATTTATCAAAAAAGTTTAATAATAGATATTTATTATATTGATTGAAAACTGTAAACATTCAAAGATCATCACTTTACAAATAGTACAAAACCACAGATCATACTCGAGAATGCATATGTTTGGCTCGAGTTGTTACGTTAAGTTAAGTGAATCATGATCACACATAAGTTAAGCTAACTTTAAGTGAACGTTACATTAAGTTACTCTAAGTTGATCGTGATCCCGGCATCAACGAGCAGCTTCAACACACCAACATGTAATTTTAATTATTTCTAGCTATAAGAAAAATTACCACCCATATATAAGTGTTTGAAATAATCTTAGTTAAAGCAAAATTCCATGAAAATTTAGCAAAAAGTCATAATCCAAAGAAGAAAACAAAAATCACTTACCAGAATAGAATATTTAATCTTGGTTGGTAATATTTTATTATATCAAAGACTGAGATATAATAATTATATCAACTTCACTTCAAATATTATCAAAGGAAAAATGACCCCAAATGGGTGTTTGAATTACACATTGAAAAGAGGATAGAAGGGCAAGGCCTACACACCAGAAAACTGTAAGCCTCAAAGTTGACAATTAAAAACAACAAAACACATTATGAAATTTCCAGAGTACATCAGTCCCCTTCTTCAGCAGAAGAGAGTAAAACATCAACTGGACTATGGCAACATGGCCATAGCCATGATCATAGTCACTTAAATATTGTTATTGTTTGTTTCTTGTTAATTTTTAATTTTTTTTAGAGTCTGTGATTGCCTGTTCAAACTTGTGTCTTTACTTTTTGTATTTGTATATGTTTTGTTGTGTTTTTTATTGTGAACTTTGAGGTCTACATGGATCGATTAGCATCTTCAAATTTTTAAATTCATTTTAAATTTGTTATCAAAAGTGTAGTATTAAAAATATATATCAGTTGTTATAGTCTTTTGATATTATATTAATACAAAATGGAAAACAAATCATTATCTCTTGAAGTGGTATCCATTCATAAATTTTTTAAATCATCTTGGTGAAAAGGATAATATTCTTGTTAAATTCAGGCACTTGGTTAAATTAAAGAAACATAGAAATTGTCTAGTCATTAGTCTTCTATTAACATTTAACTTACAGTCAGATTATAGTTTGTATCACTAGTTGGTTTTACATATTAACCAGAAATATTCTCGCCATCTTTTTTAGAAATATCTATTCATTTGATCTTGATTAGTTCTATACCTTTTGCGATTCTTTCAAAAAACTTTACTTTGAGCAAGCTTTTATATTTATTTCTTGCATATTTTAAACTCTTTTATAGTAAGATTTTCACTTCAATTTAAATTTCCTTTACGCATGTAATCACTTGGAATCTTATCCTAAAAACTGTTTTGAGTTTTTCAGGTACAGCCTAGAACTACAATTGTTACTATCCTGGCAAGAATATACCTTTATTCACTACTAAGTATTAACCATTCACTTTCATTTGTTTTAAACTATTTTTAACAATTCAATGAACAGTTAAACCTTATTAAGCACCTTGTGCTTGGTAAGTTTTGGGAATATTTGGAGGGATGGGTTGGCATAAGGTAGTGTAGAATTTCCTCAGCTGAGTGCAAGGAGGGGTTCATAAAGATCTTTGGGAACTGCCGATGTGGTAGTTTTCACTTTATTGCTCTGTTTATTATATTTATCTTGTTTCATTAATGATAACTTTTGCTTGCTTAGCGAGATCACTTTCGAGCCTTTCTTTGATTTTGTTTCATCTTCAGCAATTTTATTCATCGAAGTGACTCGCTTGTCATCAGCCACATTTTCTTCATCTAACATCTTTAGTTGTTCAATAATATTTTTTGGTCTTACAGAGCCAGGAACCAACAACCTCCCGGACTCTCCATCCTCCCGAGTTGCATTCTTGTTTACATACACAACATAAAACTCTGAGAAAGAAGATTTGGTAGGTGTGTTGATATCTGCAAAGTCCCTGAAGTTAGAGAAGAAGTCGTTACCGCGGTGGTGCTGAGGTCGAGGGTTAGAGGCTCCGTTATAAAAGGCTGGACGACCATGACCGTTATAGTAAGGGTTGTAAATGTGATGTGACTCCCCACCTCCATAATCACTGCTTGCCTCTGCCTTTTCTCCATCATTGTAAAAGGTGCCTCCTCGTATCACGCCGAAGTTACCTGAGCCTAGAATTCCACTGTTGGAGTTTGTCTCTGCTGGGGCAGGAGTCTGCTGAACAAAAGGGTTGCTCCTAAATGATCCACCCCCGAAGTTTAAAGGCTGAAAATTGTTGTGTTGAGCCCTTAGGATGGATGGCCTTTGGCTTGGCTCCTGGAATAGAAGCTGTGGTCGAGAGTGCCCTAAAGGAGGAGGGGCTGGGAAGAGAGGGGCAAAGGAAGGGAAAAAGTGCTGTCCCATCACAACAGTATCTTTTTCTTTGGGGTCAGTGTTCTGAGTGGCATCTGAAGGTGATGGCTCTGTGATTGCTTGTTCATCTTCTAGATACATGTCACTGTCAGGGTCAATTTCTTCCGCAGTGGCTGCCAACTCATCAGCTGTGGTTTGACGTCTCCGACGACGATGAAGGATGAAGTCTTTGTCGTCACTTTGAAGGTTCTCGTCATAGTTTTCTGACAATGTTGGGCTCTGTAACATACAATATATTTCTAAGAAATACATTTAAAAAGTGTTTAGATATCATAATGATTAGAGAAGATAAAAGATGTAATACTTTACATTTACTCGTTGGTTTTGAAAAGAAGTATGCCAATTCTATTATATTTTATAAACAGGACATTAATTTAATTCTATTTTGACAAGATTTATTTGTTGGATGATTTTATGTGTGAGATATTGATGGCGGAAAAGTTAACAATATAAGAACATCTATTTTTAAAGTTTATTTCAACATATATATTGAACTTGTCAATTCATGACAGTCTTAAATACGTTAGAAAGTTTACACCAGGAATTAAAAAAACAAAACTTTTTTTGTTTTTGAATGGCGGCTTTCTATCCATTGAAGCTATCCACATTCAATTACTCTAATAAATTAGGAATTAAGCAAGTATAATTTATAGGAAATGTACCCACATTTATGTGGTTGGAGGGTAAGAAATCATTTAGGAAAAAATATTAAATACCTCCTGAGATTCAAACCGCAACCTCCCTGTCACTATAAAATCAGACTAGATGAGATTGAAGTTTAGTCCATATGCCCATCAATGCTGGTGACAAAACTAAATTATGTCGTAGGCCACCTATGTTAAAAGCAGGGAGTCAAACCGAAATAATTATTGGTTTTAGTTCGAGTTTCGATTCTCTAAACAAATGTTAAAGGTTCTCGTTCTTGCGCTGGTTTAGAAAAAAAGTTCCTGTTTTTTATTTTTAATGAAGTTTTGGCCTGCTTCAGTGGCCGCATGGTCTAACGCACTACTATCGTGTTGGACTAGACTGCCGAAGACGGGGAGATCGGGGTTTGTTCCTGATTGGATGCATTGAGGATGTTTTTTTATGAATGGTTTTTCACTTTCCTTCTACGCAAATGCAGATGCACTTCTTTTCAATTAAACCTTCCTAATCCCTAAGCCTTTTGTGTAATCATTACATAGGTGTATAACCCAAACTTGTAGTAAGACGCGGTGCTAAAACAACAAAACAATTAAGTTCTGGTTCCTAAAAATGTATATTTACCCACAATAAACGAAATATTTATATACACAAACAAATAATTCAGGAGCTTGATAATTGCACTATCTCTCTATTTATAATTCAGGGTGCCATTTTGACAGGAGATCGTATTATTTAATTTTTGCCAAAACTTGACTGCCGCTGTGATCTAGTCATCAGTTCCTGGCTACAGATCTGGAGGGCCCGGGTTCAATCCCAGCTGCTTCCAGATTTTCTGTGAAGAAGTGGTTTTGTAATGGGCTCAACTCGCCTTTTGAGGACAAATGAGGAGCTACTTGAATGAAAAAGTAGCAGCTTCAGTCTAGATAACTGAGATTAATGGCCTAAGTGCTTGTTGTTCTGAACACATAACACCCGCTCTCCACAGAAGTTGGCACTCTTCGTCAACAGATGAAGAGTGTTTGATTGGTGTGGCTCGATTGTGTACTAATATCATGGAGTTTTTTTTAAATAATTTTTGAAAATAGTTAAGTTATATTTTATAATGAATAGTAAAAAAAACTTAATGAGCTTGCAGGGTTACAACACACTATGTAATTTATCCTAAGAACCACTCTAATAATAGCCTTAATGTCACTCAATCTATCATTTAATAAAATTCTGGACTGGATAATATTTATCTCACCCCCTCTATCAAACAATTCAAATAATCAATTATTAATAAAACTATAAAAATACCTCTAAAATAGACACAATGAACACAAACCTTTGACTACTTATTAATTGATATTTAAAGGCAGAGTGAAAAGCTAACGATTTAAAATCATAAACCTCCAACCCCCTTTTACACCTCAAAGCCAACTGGCCTTTTAACAAACACTTACATTTTTTAACTTTTAGGAATAACCCTTTTAAATAACTTTATTCGTATCTAGCTTTGACTTCTTGTACAACTGGGCAAGTTCTCATTTCTCAGTATTCCATCTTCTTAGATATTTTTCTTTCATACAAAGCTAAATACATCTTTCTAAATGCTTAGCTTAAATAGTAAAATGATAAAAACCAACAAAATGTAACAATAATTATTTCTCAAGAATCTGAACTCATTAGTGCTAACTGACAAGTGTTCATTGATACTTTTACAATCCCATTAGAAAATAAATTTATATCCTACCCCCACAAACATTCCTGAGAAAAGGTAAAATAACTTGATTTCAATTATCGATTCTGGTTCGGATTTGACTTCATAGTTAAAATTGTATATTTTTGGGTGAATATACACATTTAAGAATCTTTACAATTCAATAGTTTATTTCATTCCCGAACGAAAGATAATTAGTTTTTCATTATTCAGAAGCTTCTTTCCTAGTGTCTACTGTGGATGAGATTGCCAAGGCACCAATCTCAAGAAATAGTATATTACTGCTGAGAGACTCCAAGTAGTTTGTTTTTAGAGCTTGGATACTTCAAACACAATTTTCAGAGGCAATATTTACACCCCTTTTGTACTGATTTCTTATATTTATATTCTTTCCTTATTATTTTTACCTTGTCCAATTAAATTATGGCCCTATCTTAAAAGTTTCTCTAAAGTGGAACCAAACACGATATCAATCTTACCTTTACATAATACACTATGACCTTATATTATAAGCAGGATCATATTTGAACAGGCAAGGTAAGTTTATTAAATTTCAGATTAAACAAAGGGTACATTAATCTTTACTGTTAAGGTATTTTTAACTAAATACACCAATCTCTTTAAACTAATTTAACCTAAAGAGCTGACACCTTATTTAAATTTGTTCTTGTGTTTTTATTTTCCGGAAGCATCAACTCATCCCTACTGTCTTTCTATCCGTAAGCTTACACACTATTTGACATGTCTGTTGTTTAAAATGTACTCTAATGAGTCTAATACATAAAGTGGCATTCTAGTAAGAAGGTTGGTATAGAACATTGATGCGTATTTTCTCTATATATATATATTTGTACAAATTGTAAATATTTTTATCATTGTATGACCCGCTTCAGTGGTCGAATGGTCTAAGGCATCACTCTCGTGTTAGACTGGCCTTCTCAAGACAGGGAGATTTGGGTCTGAATCCTGGTCGGGTCTATTGACAAGTGATTTTACCTAAAGGGTTTTCCACTCTCCTTTCACACAAATGCGGGTATATTACCTCTAAAATACTTCCTTTCTCATCCTTAACCCATTATTGTAATTATAATAGATGCATATAGCCTCAACAGGTAGTAAAAGACAATGATTTTTTTTTTAATCATCAATATTGATGATGACCCGCCTCGGTGGCGTAGTTGGCTAACGCGCTAGTTGTGTTGAGCTCGACTGCTGAGGATGGGGAGATCGAGGTTCGAATCTCGGTCGGGTGAACTGNGGGGGGGGGGGTTCCTAAATGGTTTTCCACTCTCCCTCCACCCAAATGCGGGTTCACTTCCTATAATTCAACCTTCCCAATTCCTAATCCACTAGCGTAGTTAGTACTTAAAGCGTATAACCCCAACGGGTAGTAAGACGCGGTGCTAAATAATAAATAAATAATAATCAATATTTATATGATTAGCCAAAAGCTTCAGCTTGTAACTGTCAGATACTTCTTAATGCGGTTTCACTATACTTATATTTGTGTGTCAACAGTTTCTTCTTTATGGAATTGTGTTAATTAATAGCTCAAATTCTATAGCTTGTCAGATTAAGAATAATATGTTTTTGGCTTATTCTTTTTTACTAACATGTTTGATGTTATGGACGATACTGAAAATTTAAAACAATGAAAGAACCACATTAAATTATTTTCACTATTTTAAGTTTAAAGAAAGCTTTAATCTAGTATCCTTTTATTACAAAAATTAAATTAAGCTACTGATGTTTACAGCTTACTGAAGTCTTGATGTACATTCACAAAATATTCATAAATTAGTTATTGGCCCAAATGAGGTTCATCCCTCTAAAGTACTTGCCAGCCTCGTATTGAAGTGTTCCTGAGTTCCCGTGAATGCCAGAGTCAGGTCAGGGTGTGGGGAGTTCACCAAACCATCTACTAGGTGAATGTCACCCTTCGCTGGAACAAATACATAGCCAACAATATTAGATGTTATGCTGTGACTTCACACTCATCAAGGCTGGGCTCGACAAAACTGGGAATTTTATGTCTCTGTGGAAATTGAAATAAAGATAATTATGTTGTGTCAGGGGGATGAGCGATAGACCTCAGAGGAGATAAGGGGGGTAATTTGATTTTTTGTGTCCTGAAAGTACAGAGGAACAACACAATTAATTATTTGTGTCTGGAAAAACACGATTGTTTTTGCTGAAAGTAAGGGGGAAAACAGGTGTAAGTGTTTGTGTCTGGAAATAATAGGGAAAAACACGTGTTTTTGTGTCTGCAAAAGAAAGGGTTAACAGAGGAAGGTACACAAGTGTTAGATTTTCAGATAAGATTTTCAATGTTGTTTCTTCATCACTCCATTTTAATGCAAGCACATTACTTCTAAACTACCTTCCTCATCCTTATATCTTATAATATGTTGTTAGGATGACTTCTTCGCCGAATCAGTGGCAGCACATCCACCTACATAGTTAAATATCTGGGGTTTAATTTCTGAACTTTCTGAACTGGCTGATTATATCAGCATACAAGAATTTCTATGAGGGGTAGCCAAAGGGCTTACCAATTTTTCCGGCAAAGGTATTTTCACACACCTTATAGGTTTCTTTTACATGCCACAATTGATGTGGTACTGACGGGTTTACTTCCTCTACAACAAAATAATTGATTCTATTTCTATCGAACCAGTAACAGCTCGTCCTTAAAGATGTGTCAACCTTGAGATGGTCATGCTTTCCTGTACTAACCACACACCATGCTAATGTACTAACCACACACCATGCTTTCCTGTATTAACCACACACTATGCTAATGTACTAACCACACACCATGCTAATGTACTAACCACACACCATACTTTCCTGTATTAACCACACACTATGCTAATGTACTAACCACACACCATGCTAATGTACTAACCACACACCATGCTTTCCTGTATTAACCACACACCATGCTAATGTACTCACCGGTATCAAGGAAACTAGGCTGTTGAGCAGACAATGACTGCAGGGGCGGGACGATGCCCACTTCGGAGGACACGTCGTCATTACCATCTGTAAATAAAGAAAATACCATGGTAGCATTTCATTTTAACGAGTTGCCAACACTGTTGGGTTAGTCAGGTATACTACATATAGGAACAGCCCAGCTAGGTATCATATCAGCAGTGCGACCAACACTGTTAGCTTTAAAGTTAGCTTTGTTTCAAATATAAATAAATGGCATGACAATCATACAAACTTTCTTATAGTGTATTATAGTTTGGAACAAAATTTTCAAAAATAGGCTTTTCAAAAAATAAATAAACATATTACCGTGTTAATCACAATAAACATACTTAATATTATATACATTTTAAACAAAATTGTCTAAACAACTTGGATTTTTTTTTATCGGATACCAATTTTGAACAAAATCATATAACATATAAATATAAAGTTGTAACAAAATCCATCAGACTGTTTCAGGGACAAACAGAACTCTAAAATCCATTTTTTTGGCTTTGGGGGCAAATTCTTACTATACATTATTTTTCTGACATTAGATTTTAGGTAGTCTATAAGTTCTGTGTTACTTAAAACTGTGATGTAATCACCCTCCTCTTATGTACTGGTTAAAAGTTTGTTCTAGATTTGATCTGTGTTCTAGAAGTAATTATTTCCCACCAAGTCTTCTACACTCAAAATTCCATAGGAAGGGCCTTATCCGGCAAAAAAAGAGTTAAAAGATCTACTTCCAAGTATTCATACATTTAAACATGTTATCTGTCTGTATACCCTGTTTTTGGTAGGAAGGACAGTATCTGTTAGTAGAATTATCAAAACAAACAATTTTATCATATTCATACAGCAAGTCATGTTATCTATAGTGGTTGCTTTTGATAGATAGTATCATTACCTATAAAATAACACAAATATTATAATAAAATGTCATCATTGTTGGCCGCAAAGAAATATGTTTGAATTTTCTTAACTGTTCTTCCAACCAAAGTCAGGGTATAGCTGTCAATTTTGATAGATTATCAATACTTATAAAATAACATTAGAGGCCTATCAAAAAAGTAAAATGTTATTAATGTTGACCGAAAAAATAAGTATGTATTTTCTAAAGGGCCCTTGCTATAAAAATTGAACTGTACAGTATACCCACCCTGGGCTTACAAATTCACGAGTCGGGTGGATATGATGAAGTTAAAATTCAGAAAAAATATACATTCATTGTGGAGAGAGAATGGCAAACCATCTAAGACCGAGATTCTAACCCCGACCTCTCTTATCACTAGCAAATCAAAATAGATGAGCTCGATATTTAGTCCACATGCCCGCATGTGGGGGTAGGGAGGTTCTATTTTAAATTAAGAGTACCCGCATTTGCGTGGAGGGAGACTGAAAAACCATGTCGGGCAAAACCACTCTCGGTGCACCCGACTGGGACTCAAACTTCGACTTCTCATCAGTGGAAAATCGACGTTTAGTCGGCGGTTCTACCGGTTCACGCAGTAATGTATAATTTTAGAAGAAATGTACCTTCATTTGCGTGGAGGAAGAGTGAGAAATCATATAGGGAGGAGAGGGGGCAGCCTAATAACTCTTGACCGGAATTCGAAACCCAAACTCCCATTACCGGAAAACCTGACTAATCGAGCTTAACGGGCGTTCCCACACATTCAAGTCTCCTAGAAGCAATGAGTCTATTGTGTTGTTGGTGACTTGGCAGCTGTTTATCTTTGTACGTCAAGAGAAGGTACCATTGCTACACGTTAGCTTGGGTGCTTCAAGCTAAACTGTTTTACCGCCCTCGATTTTAGAGTTTACTTTCCAAACACCTGCGGCATAAGTCAACTTGAACTATTGTAAGATCTTAAGTCAACAACCAGAAGGTTGGTTTGAGCTTTCCGGCGCTAGGTATGTACTCATCTCCGGCTGGTTAGTGCTGCCTGCACTATCTGGTAGAAATACCATACACCGGGGTAGTTCAGGAAGTGTGATGGTTCTCATTTGCTTTCCACACTGCATTTTTTGAGCGAGTGAGTTGTGCTACGAATTTTTACAATTCAAAGAAAAATCCGCCAACTCCGGCTGGGTTTGAACCCACGAACATCAAGTTCTGAGGCTATCACTTTGCTCCAAGACCACCGAGCTTGATACTGTAAGATCTAATTTTCCATTCTCGGGGGTAAGAGGATAGAATGGCTAGCCAAGGGCCATTCATAATCGATATTAAGACGTCAGCCAATCTCCCATTCGATCTGAACTGCTTGATATAAATACAGGAAGATTCTCCCTCCCCCTTTTCCTTCTTAGCACTGCGTCTTACTACCCGTTTGGGCTATACGCTATACCGATAGATTGGTTTACCCTCAATATTAAACTACAAATAAGGTACTAAGTCTTTGGGACACCGATTTTATTTAGGTTGTGCTGACGAGAATGTTAACTATCTAAATACGTTTCATCCTGGTATATAACCTATACTCCAATGTAGTATTAGGCTACCTCCTTGGTTAAGTCAGTTTGTAAGTCGTTTTCTGAAAGAATTTGTTTTTATAAATTGCGTGTTAAACACCAATTTTATTTTTTAATATACAGAAGTTTTTGTAATTTTATCAATTTTTTTTCTACACAAAATAGCTTTTTCTTCTATTAGGACTGTTTTACATATACGCTCCCAAACATTTTCTGCATTCTTAACTACCTGTAGCTGTACAACAGTAATATTCTTCTAGGAAGGATATTAAAGAAAATTCAAACATATTTTTTGCTGTTTATGTTGACAACATTTTACTATACAATTAGTGATATTTAAAATAACAGCCCATGGCTTTAGCCCATGATCGTGCCATACCGACCGAGAGGCCGCCGTTTGTTGACGAAGAAAGTATCTAAATGGTGGACCTAGCCTACCTCAGAATACGGCTACATATCCGCCATTATCAGTTTCAAACCAGGAATATTTAACTGACAAACCTTGATGGCATACGCTGCTAAAAAAAAATAAAGAAAATAAAGCGGATAGGTTAGATGGGTTGTAAGAAGCAGAACCAAAAATAATATTACCTATTTCTCTTATTGTATCGCCATTAATACGATTTGTCAAAAGTTGAAATTTCAGATCACATGATGAAGGAGTGATCTTGCTTAGAATCCCGGTTGGGTGCACTGAGTGAGGTGTTTCCTAAATTAAGTTGCTACACTTTATCTAATATAAACCTTTTACATCCCTAACACATTGCCTTAATTTGTCCATGTGAGCATATCCCGAACGGGCAGTGAGATGTGATGACAAAATAAAATAAAAACAAAACAGGGTGTGTAATAAATAGCTCACGCTGGTACGTGAAGGGAGTACAGAAGGAACGACCTTAGACAGAGGAGCGCTACTGGGTCGCGACTATTTCATTATAATATAGTCCTATTTAGAGTGAGAGTAATTTTTCAGAGCCCACTTCGGTGGCCGCGTGGTCTAACCAGTAGACCAAACTACCGGGGACGGGGAGATCGAGATTCGAATCTAGGTCGGTATACTGAGGATTGTCCCAAAAAAAAATTGTTTTCCACTCTCCATCCACGCAAATTCGGGTAAACTTCCTATAAATATAACCTTCCTAATCCCTAAAACCATCAGTGTCATTAGTACAGAAGCGTATAATCCGAACGGGTTGTAAGATGCAGTGTTAAAAAAAAGCTTTTCAGACACACTTAAAAGTTTCTAAAACAGTTTTCATTCGTCAAGTCATGTGATCTGCAGCTGTTACTTTTGATAGATATTATCACTAATAATATAGTAAAAATAATGTTTTTGACGTTGACCGCAAAGCAATACACAGTAGAACTCCAACTATCTAGATTCGTATCGCAGCAGTGGTTTTCTTTAAATTCTGAGTTTATAAGTACGAAGCTGGCAGACTGATTCTTATCGCATTAAGACAATCAATTCGTTTAAGAATTTAACCACAACAGTAAAGAGCGCGTATCCAAGCGAAGAAGTCAGCACAGTGCAGTGGGAGGAGTTCAGCAGAATGTATCACTTCAAAAGACACGAGGGAAGGGGAAAGCGGTTCTGTAACACCTCCCTTATCGGGATATTCCCTGATCATCGCCAGTTGTAAAACAGTGAGGGACGTATTTTAGTGTGAAGTCCTCTTCTCTTTTTTTTTCTTTTTGTTCCTATAAGAACATTTATCCATCCGGTTTTTCGATTATATGAACTAACCTAGGTAATAATTAGTCCGGATGTTCGGGTTTCCTCTGTATTTATATGTTATAAAGGCTACTTCTTGGCAGGTTCCTACTGTAGCTGTTCCATGGCTGTGAAAGTAGATCTAGCCGGTTAGTGCTTGTCTACACGGGTCCACTGCAGTGGCTGACGCGCGCTACAGTCACTGACCACAGCAGTCGCTAACAGCAGCCACTGCAGTGGGTTATGTTAACCACCGCAAGATTTTCGAGCCAGTAGAAGCTAAGATGGCGAAGTAGCGAGGATAGTGAACTATTGTTGCTTCTTCTGTTGAGAAAGAAATAGTGCAGGTGACAAAACAATGCACGTTCATCCTTTGTTGATTGAAAGATCATCAGAATAACTTTACCATACGCCATATTAACAAGATTTGAGACAAGATGATGAAATGTTTCTTCGGTAGACCACTTTAGAATAACCAAAAACTAGTTTGATGAAATCTTCGAAGATTTTAAGTGCAGAGCTACAGACAAATGGCTGTTGGCATGATGATCACAGTTCCACAATGCTCGAGAGACTGATTTAAAATAAGAGGGCTTGATCAGTCAGTGGCCGGTGGATGTGGCTTCATCCACACGCACCAACGCAAAACGATTGTCCGTTTGATCGCGTCACGGATCCACCGGTCACGTGGGCGAGCTTCTACCCTGCTACAGTCGCCTGCCCTCGCCACTGCTGTGGCACTGATCTGATCTTATGTAGAAGTGAAAGTGGCCAGTTGCTGTGGCGCGCGTCAGCCACTAAAAGTGTACCCGGTTAACACGCTCTAAGTCTATTGGGTGGGGTCAGGTGATTGATTGTGCCTGAATAAAGGGAAGGGCTATACATTTCGGGATCTGTTTTCTCTTAGTCCACGCGTTAAGTCGCCCAACCCTAAAAAGCTGTGTGATTTAGAAAGTAAATTCTGAGCGTGCGGTTTAAAGTTTTCACGCCTTCCATTAGCATCTAAATGGTGATTTAGTACTCACGATAAATATTTTAAATTAATAAGTATTTGTGTGATGTGCGGTTAGTGGTTAGTAATAAGTACCTGCACAGGTGGGTACGCAGTCCAGGACATTATTCTGTCTTTTCTGATTTACGTGTAACTGGTAGGTTGAGGTTCGATTACCAGCCAGGTGTAGTATTTTTTTTTCTAAATTCTAGCCTACTCCTCCTTACCTTATTAGTGTAATTAAGTGGGTGGTCTTGACATGGAACACGCTAATAATAGGTTTTACCTCTAGAAATTATTATTTTTTATACCATATTTGCACCTCATCTTGTTACATGTATGGGATATCCAAATTTAATGTCATTGATAAATTAGGGATTAGAAGGTTCAATTTAGAGGGAAAATATCCCCAGTCATGTGTAGAAAGGGTAGTAAATCATTTAGGAATTCGGAATTTCAGTATATCCAGTTTGGGTTCTAGCCGATCTAGGCCTTTGACCGCATGCCTACCAATCCAGGTGACAGTTACAACTACTTTCATACATTCATAAGTCAAGTCATGCTATTTTAATCTGTCACTTAAGATATAACTATAGTATCAATACTTATTAAATAATAATAATAATAATAATATAGCTATATTTGATCAAAGTTGGCAGCAAAAGATATGTTTGTATTTCTATACCC
Source organism: Timema douglasi (assembly GCA_901482245.1). Taxonomy (NCBI): domain Eukaryota; kingdom Metazoa; phylum Arthropoda; class Insecta; order Phasmatodea; family Timematidae; genus Timema; species Timema douglasi. Next base: position 84,641 of record CABEEJ010002112.1, read on the forward strand.
CCATTCATAGGCGTAGGGAGGGGGGCCTTCCCTGAAATTTTCTGAAGTTTTTATTATGAAGATTAAAGATGGCCTTGTATTAAATTTCAAATTTATTTATAGAGATATTCACTTTTAAAAAAATTGTCAGGGAAAGACCACTCTAAATATCTTCCAGAGGCATTTAATTTTCAAAATATTTCCAGGTGAATATTACTCTAAATGGCTTTTAGAAGCACCCGATTAAAAAAAAAAAGTTAAAATTCACTCCAGATAGCTTTTATGCATATACTATTTTTTTTTAATTCAAGAGAGGAAAACTCCAATTAGCTTCTAAAAGCATTCAATTTTCGAAAATGTGTTGTGGGAAGACCACTTTCAATATCTTCTAGAAGCATCCAATTTTCTAAAATTAACTGGGAAGAGGAGGGTAGAAAGTCCTTTTAAGTTCCACCACTATTGTATATAATAAAAATGTTCTTATTTCTTAGGGCTTAATAGTAGACCTAAGTCTTAACATCATGTTATAAACTTACGATTTTGAAAGCCCCCTCCACCCCCATTATTAAATTCTCCCTACGCTCATGTCCCCATTTCTTGCCGTGTTCTTACTTGGTAACTTTTTAAACGGTTTCGTAAGATTCCTTCCAAAACAATCCGGAAAAATAAAAGGATCTATTATTTTTAAATATTACTTAAAAGCAAGATTTTTCCTTTTGGTAGCAACAAACCAGAGAACCGGTTTCCCTGCATCAACATGTTATTTGCATACGAATGTCAAATAGAATCAAGATTATGGATTCCTACTGACCGTGAAAATAAACTGTAGCACTGTTTCAATTAAGTAAATTGCAGGTTCGAGTTCTATAATTTAATGGCTGTCATTTATTTAATTCACGGCTTTGTTGACCAGTAGGCCAATGAATTATTAGTAGTAGTATTAAGACAAGGAATTCAGCCTGATTTTGAATGGAAGACACACAACACCCAGCCCCCAAACGTCAATTCATAACTATGAAAGTGTAAACCCACATTTCACTAATGATAACCCCGTGGTACAGTGGTCAGTGCACCCGGTTACGAACCTAGGGGTCCTGAGTTTGATTCCCGGCTGGTACCATGAGTATTTTTTCCAGAGGGGGAAATTATCCCAACGGCCACCAGGGTTAGGTTAATTAGGCCTAATCTAGTTTTAAAATCACTACTGGCTCCACATCTTCATAATCACTATCATTTCATTGCGGGTACGAGGTGTGGACAGCCTCCATAGGTGTACCCTGGGCAAAATTCTGTGCCACCAGGGCGGCTAAAAGGTTATACTTACAGGTGACCAAACTAGGTACTATATATCTCCCGATCAAATTTACCATACGCTGAAATTAATAAAAATACTAATAAATTATACTGCTTTGCCAGTAATTGAACCCTGGACTCTTGGCTCAGTAGGCGGACACGCTATTGATTGAGCTTAGGCATCGGATAATATAAATATTATTACAACCATCAAATTAATCTTATCCAAACACTCTTGTAATTTATTCATTGGAAAAACTTGTACTTAAACAACAATAGCTATTAAAAACATACGACGCTTATAATGGTTTTTATTATTTCCAAATCTTGTTTTGTGAATTGTTAATGTTACAAAAAAAATTAAAATGCCTTTCAAAAACTTGTTTTTGCTTTCATAAATTAAAAGTTTAACATTTTGAAATAAAATGGTAGCTTATAATTTATATATTACTTATTGGAATACAACTAATGAAAATCACTTTACCTAAAATAATTAAAATATATTTTGATTTGCTTTTGTTTGATATTCAAGAAAATTACTTTTCAATCTGCTAATTTAAGAATATTAGAATTTCTTCTGACCCTGATTCTGTAGGCCCTACTTTAACGTCCCTGAAAATTACCACCTGCAGGGCTATTATGATCGCACTTCGGTTTGAGTCGGCTCTAGAGATGGTATTTACACCTACCGATATATTTTCGGTAAAGATACCGGTTGAGCGATTATGACCATGCATTGGAATATTCACGGTAGCCATGGCAACGCATGTTTGGCAGTATAATGTTATTAGTGCCATTTTCTACAATTGGCAATAAATATTTCACAAAGCTCATAGCGCCTTGTCTAATTTTCGCTCGAGCATACAACAATTTTTGTTTGTATTTTATGCTCAATCTTATAGCTTGATTTTCTTCGCTTTTTAAATAAGTGTTTGGTAGTTAGTTGAATGTTTAAATATCTTACAGTATGTAATGTTTTTCTAGCTATTTAGTAAGTTTATATTAAGTAGTTAAATTAAATTATTCATTATATTTTAACATATTATTACTTTCGTTTTTGTGTTAAAATAATTATTAAATTAGGTTAGGAAGTGCATTTCAGATAATTTTTAAATAGGCTATATTATATGATAAGTTTTTTCCTTAGCTTTGCACCACCACTGATGTCCGTAAACAAAGAATAAAGGTGAATTCACCCATTATACAAAATATAACTTAAAGTATATTTGTTTTATTTTAAATATAATTTGTTATTTATGGTAGGTTGCAAATTATAGATAAATTATTTAAAATAGTTGAATAAAAAATTATTTAATTTAAATAATGTAAATATATTACGATTAGTGTTTTTGATACTTGAGAATACTTCCTTTTAGGTATAAAAAGCTTGGTTTTAATATGTTTAAAATGTAATCTCCATTCTTGCAAGACAATCTATAAGTTGATTGGGTAATTAATGTATAGGCCAACACGATTTTAAAATGCTACCTAAATTTTACGAATAAATACTCTTAGTACAATAATTAAACAATATTACGTTAAACTATAGACCTGGTAGCTATCCTATAAAGCAAATACAAATAGTATTCTTTGTTTTATTACTATATATATATATATATATAAATTTCTAATTCATTATTATTAATACACACCTAAGAATACGGAGCATCGAATGACTTTAAGATAGACAAATTTCAATAAATATCACCTCTTAAACAAAACTTACTAAACACTCGCCAAAATTACCAATATATATTGTCACTGACTTTCGCGTGTTACTTACCCGAGATTCTTTGAGCTATAATGGCTAATATTCGAACAATGAACATTTAAGTGAGATACAATACCGAGTTTACATATTTTAGACATTCTTGAAATTGTGAGTGAATCTATTTTTTTAGATAATTATTTAAAAATCATTGTTACTATAAGTATTATCTACTCTTTTCCATAAACATTCAATTTACAATAATTTTGCCGTCTTAAGCTTGGAATAAGGAATATATAAACTAAGAGGGAATAGCTATGCTTACAAATACGAGTACATAAACAAATAAATAAAATACCGTAAACAAAAATCCTATTTAAACCTAATATAACCCTAACCAAACAATTAATTATTACTTCTATTAACTAGAACAAAGATTTTGATGAACAAAATATATAATGCAATAATCACACATAAAAACATACTCGAAAACTATTATATGCAAAAACACACTTAATGAAACAGAAAAAAATAAAAAACGCCAACGCGAGAAGATTCGGTAAGCTAATAGAGGGCGTAGAGTGGTCACTTACTTCTCGACCTATTTACCGTCTCGTCCGTGGACGGTATCTTCCAGCCATGGACGGATTTATGCATAGGCGCGTGCTTACGGCGGCAGATTTTAGGGGCAGCAAATTTTGAATGATGAAAAAAAATACGTATCTTGTTCTGCCAGTCAAAATAATGTTATGGCTTCATCGTGTTTGCGATTGTTGTGGTTTGCTGTATCTGCGTACCATCATGGCAGAATATCACCTTAATTCGCTGATAATCGTCTTAATTGAAGGTCACTTATGGGATAAAAGGGATTTGTCTGGCATCATTGAACAGTTCACTCAGCAGAAATCAAGTCTAAAGATTCTATAGACTATTTTCTTACTGTGTACTGTACATGCCAATATTTTATCTGTAGTAATATGTTCTACAGTCTACTAGTTCAGATTTTGTATTTTTAAATTATACAATATTTGAATGTGTATGTTATGATGGCGTAAGAGTATTTATTTCAATTTTTTTAAAGTCTTTTCTTAGATTCTTACTACTTTTAAAACCTCGCTATAATAAATAATAAAATAATGTAAGCACTTTTTATCTGTCATTCCACAGATAGCGCTTGTGTATATGGTATATATATGTATCGGCGTATGAGGGGTGATAGGGGAGGAAACTGGGATTTAGAAGGTTATAAATTAAGGGAGGAAAAGTGGGCGGCAAATTATCTAGCGCGTATGGGCGGCAGAGTCGTAAATCCGCCCCTGCTCTCAACGACGCTCCTAATCGCATTTGTGGGTAAATCCACGGTATCATACCAACCCGTGATCGACAATTGTTTCAGTGGTGGTCATTATAGCCCTGCTGGGTTAATACGATATTACGCACAAGTTTCCATAATAGCTCGCTTGATAATTTTACTAAGTCACCTTGTTATAAACGGTATTAGTCGATATGGGCTTTAAATACGGAAACATCGGCCGTGTGTACGGGGCTATAACTCCAACTTGTACCCTCTACAGCTCGCGAGTTATTCACTTAGTGAGGGAAAGGGGAGGGATAGTTCCTCTAGAGTTCGATGGCCACTTCCTCGTGAGGTGTGAATACATCAGCTGGTCATCCGCCCACCATCCAACTTCAGTAGAAAGTGTCTTGAGATCGGATGCAACAGCAGCAGCGAATACATGCCCGATATTTCACCCACTCCATGTTCTCCTAATACCTACAGTACCGTTTTCATAGAAAAGGCCTTCCTTATCTAACAGTTAGAACATTTACTAGGTAGATCTACTTAACCTACACGTATTTCATACGTCAGGACATCTTATATGAAGCTGACACTTTTGATCAATATTATCAATAAAATAACACCTATAATATAGGCTACATAATTTTAAATTGAAAAATGACTCATAGACATGGGGAATGGACCAGGGACATTTGACTTAGTACGCCAATGATCTTACCACTAAGTATCCAGAAGTCGTCCCGTTACCAGGGTCATTCTTCACTCCTATTTTATGGCAGAGTCTGTGATGAACGTATGGAAATCGTCGTCTACAAATAGGCTATCAGAGATATCGCAGCCACCTTCGACTCTGAAGGGTTTTATGTTGCCAATAGTACAAGGATAACAGTACGAATGCGCATCATGATGGATTAAATACCCAGTCTATTATATTTGTTTGTTTGGTTTTATTTCTTTCATTTAAACATATATATATAAACATGAATAAAGCACGAGAAACATAGAGGGACAAACATTAACACCAGCCCCGAAGGGCTCTCGAAAACGAACACGACACAGGGATACGTACAATCACAACATGGATGGTATTGGTGCCCTTGCGGGCTGAAAATTGCTTTCTATAGGTTAGGGGTGGGAAACTTATTCAACCCCCCCCCCTTCCATCGCTCATAGCGGGTCGCCAGGACCATGACAACACATACAACGTACAGAGGAGAGGGACAGACGGAAAACAGTGGAAGGGAACAAGAAACGTCGGGAAACATAATGATATCAAAGAGTTGTAATAGTAATGTTTCTGTTGAATAATGTCCTTATTAGGATTTGATTGTTTTACTTGAAAATGGCCAACCCACAATGACAATTGGCGGGGTTGGCGGCAGACATATAAACACGAAACGAAGGTGGAAAACGCGCGCACACACACATACACACGCACTCGGGCTGGGCTGAGCGCCAGCCGGGATTATATTTGTTAATTACGGTTATAACCGCATACAAACATCAAATTATCTGAATTGACAACTCTTGGGTAGCTTAATGTTAAGAGCATTGGCTTACTAAGCCAAAGGTTCCAGTTTTTTTTTACCATGTCCAAATGTCATTTTTTACTTTAAATAATTTGATAAGTAGATATGATTACAACCGTAATTAACATTTATAATAAATTGGCTCCACCAATAAGATGGTTAAATTTTATCATTGCTAGCAGCAAAATAAATAAATAAATTGTATTCTCCAAAAGGCTCTTTCTATGTACAATGGACTGTGGGTTCTCGCGGGTCCGGTCAAGTCAAGTCGCTCTCTCTCTCTCCACTTTCTTTCTAAAATTACTTTCTTTGTCGGTTTAATTCTCGTACATGTCTCCACGGGAAAGGTTTTCCTCCAGTCTCTCGAATAACAAAACACGCCCATCTTGTGTTGTTTATTTTAGACAGTGTATTATTTAATGTATTTAACACTGTTATTAGCGTATGGGACCTACTGATCCATGGTTCATTTAGTCACCACTGCTATCTTTCCTGATAAATCTCCCCTTTAGAGCCATAGCAATCCATCATTAATCATACTTAGAGAGAATTCGCCTGTAGCCATGTTTGCTGTGATTTGAAAGTAAATCAACATGACAGTCGCTGGCAATAAACAAGGAGATTTATACAAGAGTATATTTTGTCCTTCTGGACTCAGCCACCTCGAGCTAATCAAGTAAGATTATAAACATAAACAATTTGGTATAATCCTTCTTTCTTTTTGTCAGTCATAGCTAAGGCTAAGATGTTTTTGCCCTTATACATGTAAAAAAGTGCCCTTAGTAATTAAAACATGCGTTAGAAATAGAAAATCATTTAAATATACCCTATATAGAACAGAGTGGCCTTAAACTCTTGGATAACTAACCTTAACATCACATAATTAGTTTGAAAAAAATAAATAGATTTTAAAATATTATTCATTTAGACATCTCATAAACATATACTCATGAGTCACGCTTATATTTGAAAAATCTTAGAAATACCCTATGCTTGCTTTTAGACCTACTTATATATGATTATCATCCAAATTGGCGATCGTACGGTTTAGGGTACTGCGATTAACTATGTATATACCAAAAATATTGAGTTTTAGAATGTCAAAAAGTCATTAAAAATCTATTACTTACCAATTCAATTATATTTTTTGTTCAACATTTCGATTAGTAAATTATGTTTTGTTTTGCTCTAGTGGTCCCCTCAGTGGGCATAACTTCCATTTGTTGATCTTCCACTGCCAAAAATTATAGAAACATCATAGAAAAGGGCTAAGTGAGCAACACTGAGCTAGAGGGGGTAGGAGGGTTGGATTGCGCATCATAGACGCGCACTAGCATGGAAGCGAGACCCTAATTGGAAACAGCTGATGAAAGAAGGAAAAGAGAGCGAAACCCGCCTCGGTGGCGTAGTTGGCAAACGCGCTTGTCGTGTTGAGCTCTACTGCTGAGGACGGGGAGATCGAGGTTCGAATCTCGGTCGGGTGAACTGGGGGTGGTTTTTACTAAATGGTTTTCCAACCTCCTTCCACGCAAATGCGGGTTCACCTCCTCTAATTCAACCTTCCCAATTCCTAATCCATTAGAGTAATTAGTACTTAAAGCGTAAAACCCGAACGGGTAGTAAGACGCGGTGCTAAATATATAATATATATCAAGAGCGAAAACTGCTATCGATCACATCATCTGTATTAAATCAATTTTAAATCATATGCATTGCCTTAAAAGATTATAACTAGGGGTGTGCGAGTACTCAAAAATTCAAGTTCGAGTAGAGTTTTATTAGATGCTAGAAATCGACTCAATTTTTTTTTTACAAAACTTGAAAAATTTGAGTAGGTCTACTGGGAATTTCCAATCTCTTTCTCAAAACTTCCTAGTTTAATTTAGTTTTATTCAAGTTTAAGATATAACCTTTTAGCAAATAGAGTCCCTCAATATTTACTCTTGTCTAACTAAAAAAGTACAATTATATTAAAATTATTTAAAAATTCGTATTTGTGTAATTATAAAAAGTTTTCATAAAAAAAGTAATAAAAAATAAATGTTTGTTCTTATTTGTGGCTTATGCATGGACATAGGCCTATTACAGAAATTCAACTTGAAATATTTCATGTACACATATTTGTCTATAAAACTTGAAGACGAAAATATCTCTTTTTCATCCAAACTCGACTCGAGCTCGACTCTAATAGCAAAATACCTGCCCTCTCAGCCCTAATTGTAATGTTTAATATTTTCACTGATTGAAAGGAATAAAGAAATGAACAATTATTAATTTTGACTAATTAATTCAAAACTGTGTATTAATTAACATGTAGATCACAATTTATAGCTCTGGTGGCCCCGAGGCTTTACGTAATTGGAGGTGCCAACATTAAATAAATATTTTTCTTTTCAACATTTCGACATACTAATATTTTTTATTTACAAAATTAACTGTTCAAAGCTCAATATCAAAGATTTATTTAGATGAAGAAAGATTGTAATCACAAAAAAGTTTTGTTTACAAATAAAATTGTATTATATAGGCCTATATTTCTTTTGTTTTAAGTTAATCTTGTTAAGGACAAAAATTTTTGTCAAAACTTTGAAAATCAAAATAAGTTTCATTTTATTTATAAATTTTCTGTACAAAGATGACGGAAGTAAGTTTTTACAACATTAGCACACATATTTTTTACTATTGTTGTTGAAATATATTTTGGAGGGTTTGGGGCGCTAGCCTCTGTCACCCTACCGGACCTGTAGGCCACCAACAAATCAGCGTTCAAAGATCAACCTACCTCGTCCTTTGTCTAAGTCCAGCCCCGAAAGGAAGCTAACACAAGAGGTGTAATTAAAAACGGGGAGAGGATGCCACGCAACTAAAAGGAGAGATTTCATTGTTTCCACCGCTTGAATCCGTCTTACAACGTCACAAGAGGCACGGTCCGGTATCGCAATAATTGGACGACTTTGGACAAAAGATAGTTCGCCCGAAGATTGGCAAACTAGCTGAGTAGCCAACGGAAGAGAGAATCTACTAGGGAACAATTAAAGGCGTAAACCTATACTTATATTTAATTGGTATGTTTAACGTTTACTTTCTAAATACAGGGCTATGTCATCACACGACTTACAAACTATACTTTTGTGTGTGTGCACCATGTCTTACTTCACGTGTGTGGCTATCCTCATATGTAATGTACACTAATGGGCATAGGGACGAGGAAGGGAGAATTTAGAGACTATACAGGCAAATTTTGTTTGGGAGAAAATAAGGAAACCAGACAATATGATAATGGTTTCTTTAGCCACGTGCCCACCGTTGGGAGCCAATTACTGTAATCTCATAGTTTCTCGATTTATGGAGAGAGAGAGAGAGAGAGAGAGAGAGAGAGAGAGAGAGAGAGAAATGCTTCTATTTTTTATCTAATCTTTCGCGAAGACATTCTATGTAGCTAGATTTCATTCAACCTCATACTGTCGGATCGCCTTACGAACAACTTTTAGATTAGGCTAAAATATGTTTTTACTATCTAAAACCAACAAGGATATCATTATATACACCAGTATGGTCCGACCTAAAGCCCATGACATGTTTTCTTCTGGTACACCACCTATATTGACGGGTTTATAAATGAATATTTAAAACAAGCCCGATACTGAAAAACTTGCGACACAAAACAGGCTCACTCATCTCACTAATTATGTACAGACAGTATATATATATATATATTTTGTTATTGCATCTTAATACTCTTTTAAACTATACGGAAAGTCAAAAACAACTTTTTTGGATTAGGGGGGGTCATGAAACGTCAAGATTCATCAAAATCTTGAGTTCTATTATTTTGATGACACAATACTTTCTCTACCTAAGATAGCGAGAAAGTAAAAATAGAAGTGTTAACTTTTTATTACCATTGTCATCCTTTTTTATTATGTTCGTTCCATTAATCAGATTAGCACGCGAATCATAAATATTGTAGAACACTGTATTATATATACTATTGAAACAACATTACCATTCAAAACTGACTGCTTTAGAGCACATATATTTGCGTTAAATACATAAAAGTATATTTATATACTCTTTGGACTGTCAGGTAAAGTTCTCCCTAAGATGACTGTGCTATAGTTTATCAAAATACTTCTTTTGATGGGGTATTATTTTAATTAGCACGTTTTAACAGCAAGACTATTTATACTTAATCCAAGGGGTAGATATTGAAGAGATAACCTTTTAAAAAAATACACCCAAATTATAGAGGAAATGGGATGTGAAATCAATAGTGATAAATAACACGTGGAAAACCAACTCCAATGCAACAAGCCAAGATCCAAACCTCGACCTCCACGTCACCAGCAATTTAGTACATTGTGCTTTAAACAATGTGGCCACCTGTGTTCAGGTATGATTAACATGGATTTAGTTTATACTTGTTTATTCTCTGGTATTTCTTCTTCTTCATAAGTCAACAGCCCGAAGGTTGGTTTAATGTGATTTCTACCCATCCTAAACTGGGCATGCACCCGGACGTTCAGCTGGTCAGTGCTGCCGGCACCATCTGATAGAAAGCTCATGTACTAGAGGAGATCAGGAAGTGTGGTGGTTGCCCGTTGTCTTCCACAATGAATGTATATGAGCAAGCGGGAAAGGGCCTACCAATCTTGCCCGGAAAAGTATTTCCCAAACCTTCCAAGGTTCTTTTACATGCTACAATCGGCATGGGACTGACAGCTTTACTTCCTCTTCAGAGGAAGTTATACGACGGTTTTTTATCGCTCGAGAAAAATCCATTGACTCCGGCTGGGTTTGAACCCAGGAACATATGGTCCTGAGGCAAGCACTTTACCCCAAGACCACTGAGGTCGAACTTAGGTATTTATAGTGAGTATTATGTCCACTCTCGTTGGTGGGCACGACGATAGCTTAGGCGTCACCCCCATCTATTCAACTATCCCCTAGGATTGAGGTTCAAATCCCGACCGAATATACTGAGGGTGTTTTTCCTTGAGGATTTTCCATTCTTCCTACTGGGAGCTAAGGATACATTTCCTTTCAATTCAAATCTTCACACTCCTACCTCAGTGATATAAATATGAAGATAGCCCGAAAGGGTAGAAAGAGTAATTGAAAAAAATGTATATATTCCCTGTTGAAAATATTTACGTTCATAAAAGAAATAAAAGAAGGAGCTCCATTGTTTTTAACACCAAGTCATTCATTGAATGAGTGAGTGTAGTTAGACTGTTATTGACTCTAATAATTCTTTTCTCCGTGGCTCTAATTGACGCGAGCCAAAGAGCTCCAGCTGTTAGCCTCACATTGATCGCAATCTCCTAGCGGCGATTCTTCAAGCTCACAGCTTCATTAACAAGATTAATAATTATTACTAACGGGACCAGCGTTTCCTCGAGATATATCTGTCAGGACTGTAATGGCTGTCTTATTTGAATACTTCACCGAGTCCCCGATCCTTATTTAAATTAACTACCAGCTCTGATTCCGATTGACAGATATGCACACTAGTTGAGGAAACATTAAAAAGAGAAAGTGATTTTCTCGAAATATAAATTGATTTATGTGATATCTTTATATTCAACTTAAATGCACCCTCATCGGTGGTCACGCGGAATAAACGTCAAGATTGTTTATTCTGGTTTTTTGATTACGTGGAGGTTGAGGTTTGAATTCCGGTTGAGTATAATGAGGGTGGTTTTTCCTAAATGGTTTTCTAGTCTCTCTTCAAGCAAATACGGGTATATTTACTCTCACTTCTACCCTATTCATCCTTACTCCAATAGCTTACAAATGCGGAGCCGGATGAGTAGTAAAACATGGTACATGAACACTTTTTTTTAATAGGATAGGTATTAAGAGACTTCAGAAACTATTGTCACAAAATTGTGTTACTAACTTAATTATAATTTAATCACACCTCGTTAGAATACACTTATACGGTAGTTAAAAATATTAATAAATATTCTTTCATAAATTCTTGGGCCAAGCCAAGGGTTTTACAATTTTCAATGTTTTATAGATGGCAACAATTTCCACATCGGGTTTACTGGCCTCAACTTATTTTCATTACACTTGAACATATTATTTTGATGTCCAAGTGGTTAAGGGGTTTGTTTATAGAAGACACTGCTGCCAACCTTATAGGTAAATTAATTACGGAAGCTTTCTCGGTCTAGGAACGGTTATTTTCCAAGTCATGTACTGACGAAGCCCGATGTTCGGAAAATAACCAATTTTCAAAACTATACTAAATTGAACACATAGCTGTATGGTAGGTTGCCTAAGTAATGTATCTTACGGCGTATTGGTTCCTGCTTTGCCTCAAGGGTTTAAAATCTAGTCGAGTAAAATTATTATAATTATTAGCAACGCGTCTTACTACCCGTTCGGGTTATACGCACTTACGCTAATGTGTAATGGTAGGGTGATTGTGAGATGAAATGAACGAACCACGGTGGAGGCCTGGCATTCCTCACATTCACAAGATGTATTGTCAGAGGTGAAGGAAGGGTTTGGTAATCAGATAAATATGTGCCGGGACCGAGGATTGAGCCCCGGCCGCCAGCATAGAAGTCTGACACCTTACCCCTAGACCACCAGGTCACCGAGTAAAATTATTAAAATTCTATCAAACATTTGTGTTATTGCACAGCAAAGGAGTCCGCTATAGTGCCAAGGTTTTCAACAACCTATTTTTTCCACCCAATAACAGTAAAAATAGTAATAGAGTAGTGGAAAGGTACCCTAATTTTCATGAAAGGAGAGTAGAAAATCATTCAGGAAAACACACCCAGTTATGATTCCAACCCCAAACACCTTGTCACCGGCAAACCAAACTAGACGAGTTTGACATTTAATCCTCGTGCCCGCCACTGTTAGTTTTAAATTATCTCAAGGAATATTTTAATATGGGTACATTTTTAGGAAGTGCCTAGAGAAATAATTTAAAACCAATATGTTGATAATTATGAATTGATCTTCATCCACAAGAATCAAAGCAAAACACAATGTATATCAATGTTTTCTGACGAGTATTAAAGTGTTAAGATCTAAAAGAAAAACGTTTCTGATTATTCGTGTGACAATAATATTTAAAAAGACGTTGTGTAGAGAAGAAAGTGAGATAATAAGTATAACAAGATTATATTGGGAAGAAAAGTATCTAACTGTTTAAAACCACTTAAATTACTTTAATATAATATACGTCAGGTCTTTAACAGCAACTTTTGATAGATAATGTTAACGGATACGAAATTTTACTAATAAAATAGTAAAATGTTATCAATGTTTGTAGCAAAAATGTACGTTTTTTTCTAATCTATGTATGTTTGTATTTTCTAATCCTGCTATAGTTGCCAAACTTCTGAGTCATGCTGTGATTGGTAGAAGGAGTGGGGAGTAAATGTGAACCACCCCCTCCAAGTTAACATAACCTCTCCTCACACCTGACCACTCAAGATGCCAGTTACAAGCTAGAGATTCAAGTGGACATCTTGAAGTGTTCATAGCTAACTGCATACGGACAGTACATCTAACTGCAGACTGCTTGGAATCCAACAGACAGACCCACTCACAACGGTGGTCACGCTGACTAAACGTAGGGATCATTTGTTTGGCTTTTGCTGACAAGTAACTCAGGGTTCACAACCGGGTCGGTTATAATGAAAGTGCTTTGGTCAAAAAATATTTTTCATTCTCCTTCCATCCAAATAAAGGTATATGTTTAAAAAGTTATAGCTTCCACATTCCCATACCATTAGCATGATTTAAATTTGAATATTACGGACAGGTAGTAGGTCACAGTGCCAAAAATAAAAATATTTTTTGTAGTTGTATTAGTTCATTCGAGACAAACGTTATTAATAACTTAATCTAAGAAATGGTGATTGAGAGAGTAACCCGGAGGGAGAAATCCTCAGTGATAAATCAAGTGTGTAAAATAACCCTCGCAATCATCTGAGATTCAAACCATGAACTTTGTATCGACAGCCACCAAATAAATTTCTCTTGCATTTTATAACACTCAACCGCTGGCGCTGGTAAAATCACATTAAATATTATCACAGAAAGTAGGGATTGTATCATTGATTTGCTTTTAAATATATCTTTCTGCTTCCAAGCAAAGTGCTCCCAAAGTCTCCATTTGAACACTTGTGCGAAATGGCGCGATCCCCGTCCAGTAACGAACCGTGGCTATCTCGCCAAAATATCTACCACAATATAAACGAGAGATTTAGAAAGATAAGGTTTCGACATACTCAGAAGTATGTTTTCTATTAGAGGAATACAGGAAGTCCACCTCTAGCTCTGAAGAGGACTTAAGAAATACTCGGCAATGGAGGAGTTAGCTGGAAAAGCGTGCTAAGAGACATTCTGGCGTGTAATAAGCTTTGTTGGAACGTGTAAATAGCTCAGTTGATGGCCAACTAACAAGCACACGTACCAGTTAAAGTTATATGAGAGGGGTTGTTTGCATTATTTACTTGACAACATTGAAATCAGGATCCGTTTAGCAGTTCTTTCATCTTAAAATAATTATTTTTCCATTTTATTGTACTTAAAACAAATGATAAAACTGTTTCACTGGTCTCAATTCCACTGTTTTCTAAAATATAATACAGAAAACTGCTCCATGTGATTCGAGATGTGGGCCCATTACCTACTAGGCTAGGTATTATTCTTGGGATGTGATGGACTCTTAAGGGCTCCACCTACCTGAAAGTATTTTTTGACGGTAATAGCAATTTTGAAGCTTCAAAAACCTCAAAACAATTCTCAATTATCTTCAAATGTTCTGTTGTGACCACAACTCCCCATTTAACGGCGACCAAATGTAAAATGGTCTTATATTACTGAGTCACCAGCGTTTGTTCGGGTGCATTTCTTTTAAATACTTCCTATCCCTTTGTAACTTAGAGCGTTGTTGTTGTCGGATCTTGGAGATCAAGTGGAACGATCTGGCGGTAGATCGTGATCTAGATTACAGCAAGAAGATGTAACCGTGTCACAGTGCATTGCGGGTAATATTAGCTCACGGGTGACTGAAAGAGCTGCGTAACGCCCCTTAATTTAGCAGAGAAACTTATACTGAATCAATGATTGCTACTATTATTAAATAACCAATGACATAACTTCTATAAAATAATCACGGTTATTGTTTTGGTAATAGCTAATGTCATCAACATAAATATAATTTATCTTAATGAATGGTATGTATACATTAACCAAGTTCTGTGTATATTTAGAAACAATCTGGCATAAACGTTGAACTATGAGTGTATTGAAAAAATATTGTTTTTTTAGCATTTCGTCTTACTACCCGTACAGGTTGTACACTTATGTACTAATTATGCTAATGTGTTTAGGATGAAGATGGATATATTTATAATAAGTGTAACAGCATTTGCGTGGAAGGATATTGGAAAATTATTTTAAAAACCACCCTCAGAACACCCAACTGGGATCAAACCCTGATCTACCCATAATCAGCAATCTAGTCTATTGCGATAAAAGTGGTTTAGATTATGTGTACTCGCCTCGGTGGCGTAGTTGGCTAACGCGTTTGTCGTGTTGAGCTCGACTGCTGAGGACGGGGAGATCGAGGTTCGAATCTCGGTCGGGTGAACTGAGTTTTTTCCTAAATGGTTTTCCACTCTCCCTCCACGCAAATGCGGGTTCACTTCCTCTAATCCATTAGCGTAATTAGTACTTAAAGCGTATAACCCGAACGGGTAGTAAGACGTGGTGCTAAATATTATTATTATTATTATTATTATTATTATTATTATTAGACTATGCGGCCACTGAAACGGATTATAAAATAATTAAAGAAACTACACTTTTAAACCAGTTTCAAAACAATGATATTTCTATTTACTGTTGTTTGAAATACACCAAAGTCACGGTTCAATTTACTAAAGTAAAAATACGAATATATCTACTGCACAAGCCTTTGTATTTAAACATCGTTGAAAACTACATGTGTTAGAACCAAATTACGCAGACGCTTATATAATAGCTACTTGTTTTTCTAATAGTTGTTATGATATGATATATATTTTATGCAGTTATGAAAATATTATAGAAGGTCCCTAATAATGCTTATTTTAGAACAAAAGTTTGTTTAAAAATAGCTAGTACAAATAGTTTTCCCAAAAAATAATAAACTATTCAAATAAATTCAATCCCCCTTAAGCTTGATACACACGTTCATAGAAAATAGACACCAGAATATGTTTGAGCTGCGTAACAATTCACAATCTGGTATGAATGTACGTATGTTGATCCATGATGCCTCATCGCGAACTAGAAACAGCTGATTTAATAACATATTTTATTTTTAAGGGCATAGCCGAATGTTTTATATTAATGTCACGATGGATGTTTTCAAATCATAACTTGGTGTCGTGAAACAAAAAACGCATAGCTAGAACGAAACACACGATTTCCATTTAATGAGATATTTCAAATCTCCTCACAACAATTGAGGCAGCTGTCTTATTGTCTCTAGCTTAACAATGCCTACACCATCATAGCTCATGCACACTGACCAAGTTGGTTTAGAAATTTATAGGATCGTCCAAGTAGATACTAACGAGCAGGACCGACAATACTTGATCTATTTCAACCCATGCCGAGTGGACAGAGCGGCTCGCGATGAAATCTACTGGTTTATTTGGATCAGGTAAAGTGACCACGTTTATGTCCTGCTTTTGTTTTTCGGAGAATGTGTGTATCCAATGTTACGTTACATTGACACCCGCCTCGGTGGTGTAGCTAGCTGACGCGCAAGTTTCGTGTTAGGCTAGACTGCCGAGGACGGGGAGATCTATGTTCGAATCTCACTTGGGTGAACTGGAGGTGGTTTCCCCTAAATGGCTTTACACTCGCCCTCCACGCAAATGCTGGTTCACTTCCTTTATATTCAACCTTACCAATTCCTAACCCATTAGAGTAAATAGTACTTAAGCGTATAGCCCGAATGGATAGTAAGACGTGGTGCTAAATATTATTAGTTACGTTGACTATCCCGATGAGCAGAAATGTGAATTCAGTAGAGCCCTCCTTTATCCCTAATCAACAAAGTTTGTGACCTATGTTTTTTCTTTTTTCTTATTTAGAGAAAGGATTTGAAAGTGATGGCCATCTCGATGTTCTCAGGTTACTGCGGCCACAAATGATGGACGCATATCACGGGACGATCTAACATCTCGTTCGTTTAACTATCATTTTCTTATACACTGGTTTCGATGGGACTACACGTGTAGATCATGTTGTTTGATGTGTTACCGGAGTAAGCCAGCTTGTACGTAAATAAACATTCATTTGGGGACCACAACTTGACTTTTATTTTCCACCATACCTTGATATCTATTCAGGTTATAAACTAGTTGATTATGGATGAGGAAGGTATAATTTAGATTAAATTTTCCCGCATCTGCGACGAGGAATGCTGGGAAAGAATCCAAGAAAAACACCCTCAGTACATACATCTGGGATTCGAACCTGGTAAACCAGATTAGATGAACCTGTCGTCTAGTTCGCGTGCCTACCGATGAGGGTAACTAACAACTTGACTGGATTCATCAGATGCACATACTTGCTTTTAGGCTTAGTTGGGACTCGAGAGCAAAACCTAGGCACTACGCACCACCCAAAATATTTAGGAAAAAAAGTACCTTAAAAGGCCCACACCTCACTGGATTAAAAGTTAAAACCATGACCCTGACTTAAGATTAGCCTGATTATGCAACTTTTAAAAATATGAGCTGCTTGGAAGATAATGGTAAATTCCACTTTAACTTCCGAAACAAATGTCACAAAGAATAAATAATGTCTCTAAGTATTAGTTAAGACATTAAATACATTTATTTTACTGATCAAGATTGAATGGTCTTTGGTTTGTATATGCGCTTAGCGTTAATTGATGGGAGAACCGGTATTTTCCTAGCCATCGGAAAAATTAGCTTGGAAACCAGTTTAAAAAAACACAGCTCGCAGGCTTAAAAGACAGATGGGCTCACTTTTAATTTCAAGTTGTTTTGAGATAAACAGCTACTAGGCCCGCAAACTGAAGTGCTAGACACTTTGCAGGCGTTCAGAAATCCCGCGTTATTTAACAAGTGATGTTATTTCAAAATATGGTTGACAACAACATGAAGGTGAGAGGTATCAACGTGTCTTATGTTTACGATTTATAACCTTTCATTCTAAGTTTTATCTTTTAAAAAATAAAGTCATGTAAAGGTGAAACTAGAACAATTTGAGTGACATTTTAAGTGTAATGCCGTTGTCTTAACGTTAGGGAAGTTAATTTCAAAACGGTAAGACCTGAAATTCAACCCACACGGTTTCCATACAAGTCTACTAAGTAGACAACATCGTTAATCTTGTTAGTTTCATCTAAAATTGTTTACACTAAATTACATTATAGTAGATGTAACATACGATAGGTCGGGAAACCAACCAATCACTCCTACTCGGCAAAGCCGTGCAATTAAATATATTATTTCCGCTTTGAAACAATTGCGGAGCGGTTAGTCGGAGCATTTGGGTTGCCAATATTTTACAACCCAGTCACGTGGCAGACTAGACGTTCACGACAGATACTGGTAGGAACCACACACACCCACACACATACACAAACACACACACACGGTGAATGCGTGACTAGAAATCTACAACAGGCCGCCCACAGGCTTATAGACAGATACTCCGCGTCGTTTAGGTACATATTGCTAAAATTGAGAGGGTATGTGTTGTACCCGTGCTGATGGGCCCACGGAAAGAAGCAATGAGGGGATTTTTTTTACCTCCTCTCAAAATTACCCCAACTTTTGGGACTTTAGCGCTTCCTTTACTGCCAGATCAGCAATGAGTGCTCAACCCTGCTAGGAAATTTGTTAAACTCCTCTTGAAATTTCTCCTCCCTCAACTCCTTAGACCTGATTATTCTATACCCTTTCCACAGCAGCTTATCAATGACCCGCTTCGGTTGCCATCGTATGGTCTAAGACTTCATTCTAGTGTTGGACTAGACTTCCGATAGCAGGAAGATTGCGCTTCGAATCCCAGTCAGGTGGTTTTCCAAAAACGATTCTCCACTCTACCTCAATGCAAATGTGTGTACATTTCCTCTTAATTTAACTTCCTTATCCCTATCTCATTAGCGTGATTAGTACATATGTGTACAACCTGAACAGGTGTTAGGACGGTGTGCTTGAAAAACATCCTTATCAATGGGGGTGTTGCTACTGTTTAGGCTACTTGCTTGGTTCCTCCTAATATTTATTATCTTCTTACGCCCCATATACACATCAATTAAACTTCCATCTCACGGTCCGCCTTGCATTAATTCAAATTTGAAAAATACTTGTGTATAAGTTTATATTTTAGGTGGACATATGACTGAGAGAACATTTGATATATAAATGTTTCCAGGAATTGTTCTGTAATTTTTATTTCTATGAATGAGCCAAATATTCAGTCGTATACAAAAAAAAACAATACAATAATACATCTAGATATGAAAATTAATAAATATGATTTATCAATTTATAAAATATATAATTTAAGTAGTTTCTCTGTTTTAAATTAGAAACTAGTTGAGTAAAGTCAAAATAAATAAACACGGAACATGATATCTTTGTTTGCTTCTGCATGATGAGTAGACACCAATGTTAACGTTACTTCTATTATTTGGCATGTTTAACGTACACTTACTGATAGGACTGATTATTTCAGCACAAGGCTTACGCACTATACCTTAATTTTCCTAAAATAGTTTTGTATTTGATAGTACTACGGCTTTACAGTGATCAAATAGTTCGGAAATATTATAAAAAATTTGAAATTTTTGCTTATTTATAGTACCTTTAAAGTCATTTTCGTGGAAAAATTAAAATTGCCATTTTTCATATTGTCAAAGTGTCTAGATACACCATTTAACCAAAATCGTTAGAACGGATTTTGAGAAAATATATTTCTTCTCTCTTGGATACCTAATTCTAAAAAAACTCTCAGGAGAATCCTATGAACACACCAGTTACCAAGTTCTAGCCCGATCGGTCAAATGGTTTCGGCTCTAGCCCTAGAGACAGATGGCAACGCAGAGGGTCATGAAACGTCGACATCTATCAAAATCTCTAGTTCGATTATTTTGACGATCCCAATACTTCTCTCTCCGAGTGTTCGAGAGAAATTAAAAATTAATACACCCTTAGGCATCACTCTCGTGTTAGACTGACCTGCCGAAAACTGGGGGGGGGGGGTCGGGGCTAGAATCCNTAGAATCCCGGTAGAGTGTACTGAAGGTGAATTTTCCTAAATAGTTTTCCACTCTCCTCCCATGTAAATGCGGGTAGATTGCCTCTAAAATTCTTCCTTCCCCATCCTTACCCCATTATAGTAATTATCAGATATACGTATACATATAGCATGAACAGACATAGTGGTAAAAAAATCGCTATGTATTTGGTTTGCTTCGATTCACTCTCAGCTTAGTTGATACGATAATAATTGTAGCAAAGCTCGGCGGGCCTCTGGGCTGTTCCAGTGACGGACGACAATGGAAATGGAATAGTTGCAGCTCTCCGTCACCACATACCGTGCTTGATTCCTTTTAAGCTCTTTATACCCTCACTGATAGTTCCTGCTTGTTCATTGGTTACTTAGGATGGATGATGGCTATGGGGAGGTTGAGGTTCGAATCTCTACTGGGCGCCTTGATATGTCCCTGCGGCTGAACCACCATATAGATCAAGTAATTAATAATAAGCCTGGTGCTAAGCGTACAAACACAAGTATGAATAAAAACGGGTGAGAATTAGGTTTTTGACAACAGCGATATTCGGACCAATGTCCCTTAGAGGGAGTTATTATTAGCACCGCGTCTTACTACCCGTTCGGGTTATACGCACTTACGCTAATGTGTAATGGTAGGGTGATTGTGAGATGAAATGAAGGGCCTACAGTTTAACGTGGAATCCGAACCACGGTGGAGACCTGGCATTCCTCACATTCACAAGATGTCTTGTCAGAGGTGAAGGAAGGGTTTGGTAATCAGATAAATCTTTGCCGGGACCTGGGATTGAACCCCGGCCACCAGCATAGAAGTCTGACACCTTACCCCTAGACCACCAGGTCACCCTTAGAGGGAGTTGATCAACACCTCAAGCTCTTGACCATGATCGACGTTCTTGATTAACCTAATGTCGAACAAGAGCAGCTCAATTTTCTTGGCACTAGGCCGATGAATTTAATTTTAAATCGGCACAACATTGGTGACTGTAAACACACCTAAGGAGCGGAAGTACAGTCGGATCACCGCAATAAGGACTTTATCAGAGCGCTCAAAGTGTGTCCATTAACTTTCGTGTAGTCATGCGCCAAGCTTTGTGTTATTCAACTGTCATTTTTAGAGCTGCAAGATAATTAATATAGTAATTTATAAATTTCACTTTCTAATACAGTCAACTCTGGTTTTAGTGAACTCGGTTGTAGTGAACGTTCGGCTATAGTGAACACAATTCATTAATCCCAACCCGCATACATTTCAATGTACGTATGTTAAAAAATTCGTTTATAATGAACCCTCAACTTAGTGGACAGAAAAATTTAAACCTTCAGTAAGAAATGTCATTATAACATCATAATTCTTTAAAAACACAACATTTTGGTTGTTTAAGCTCGAAGACACCGATTCTCTACCCGAGTTCTTGTTTAGGTAGCACAAAGCTTGACTGAAAGAACGTAATGTGGAGGGGGGAGTGGGGAGCTTTGAGTTTAAACAGTCATTGTACTCAATGAACTGCCTAAGTGTTAATACCTTTGACTGCGGCAAGTAGAGGAAGAACGTCTTCTGAGTTGTATTAATATGACGGGGGTTTCAGGACAGAGAATGAAAGCTTGTGGCCATTTAGTAATGGTTTTAATTAATCCCTTTCTTCGAGAAGGTAAATGAAAAAAAAAAAAAAAATTATACTTTTCTACTCAGTTTAGTTTTTTAAATGCATGGATAGTGTGGAATCAAGTGTGGAAAAAGCACATACTCTAAATAAATTGTATTATTAGCACCGCGTCTTACTACCCGTTCGGGTTATACGCACTTACGCTCATGTGTAATGTAGGGTGATTGTGAGATGAAATGAAGGACCTACAGTTTAACGTGGAATACAAACCACGGCGGAGGCCTGGCATTCCCCACATTCACAAGATGTCTTGTCAGAGGTGAAGGAAGAGTTTGGTAATCAGACTCTAAAGAAAGATCTGGAAAAATATTAATTTAAACAATATACAGTAGACAACAACATATAACAGTGGCGTTTATTCAATGGAAGCAAAAGAAGCTACGCTTCCCTAAAATTTAAAAGGGAATGAAGAAAATAACAGGGAAATAAAGTTTAAACAAATAATTCTAATTCGAAACCTCTCCAACACGTATACTGACTGAGTTGAGGTAGCAACTCTTCTTTATTTGAGCATGCAGTTCTTTCTCAGACTCACCGGCCAGCCAGTTGGTCTCGCTAGCTCTTTTATTTCGTCAATCGTTTATTTCCGGGTCTGTTCGGCCCTCATCGGGGAAAGGGAAGCAGAGTTTCCTTAAGCAAGTATTAACGCATGAGTTCACTATCGTGATTAGTGTATAATCGTAGGTTTAATACCGTTAAAAGCTTATTTTTTAGGTTGTTTTTAGCGATATTTATTGTTTCTAGATATTATTATAGTCACTATATTACAAAATAATGTATTTATCA
This sequence comes from Timema douglasi, assembly GCA_901482245.1. Taxonomy (NCBI): domain Eukaryota; kingdom Metazoa; phylum Arthropoda; class Insecta; order Phasmatodea; family Timematidae; genus Timema; species Timema douglasi. Next base: position 107,210 of record CABEEJ010002112.1, read on the forward strand.
TCAATTTAGAGTAATTTTAGTTTTATTTTACAGAATATTGACGCTTGTTTGATCCTCCAAGGGATCTTTGCGTACAGCAGTAGAATGACGAGTGCGTCAACGAGTGCACCAGTGGAAGAGCAAGCTAAGTCAATATTCATAAATAATATTTGGAAGCATAATTTTTCGTCCCGGTTTTTTGACCCACTCCATCTTCAGACAACCTATATATAAAATAGCTTTGACGTTTCAATACTCATTTTTATGAAAGTGTATAGTAATTATTATCGGTATGTTGGGTTGGCGGAAAATTATATGTGACATTACTACTTACTTATGATAAAGGCGTGTAGATTGCGTGTAGAATACATCCAGATTCAAAGCTATTATAAGGCAGGCCATCGGTCATACTCATTTGAGGGACACAACCCAAGAGAGAACTTCAACAATCGTAAATTGACGATTCTTCTTCTTCTTTTTATTATTATTTGAGTTGGAACTACAATTATATATATGTATATGTAATTTAATGATTGAGTAATATTTCTATGATCACAAATTATTTTGTTTTAATCCATGCAAAGTATGTGTCTCCCCCCTTTACTTCTTCACCATTATACTTTTAACTTTAAAAAAAAGGTATGAGCTTACAGATAAACTAGAGTCCATCAGACCCCTTTTATTGTTGCATTGCTTCCCTTTGTCCAGAATTGACCACATGATACTGGCATATAACCGATTTTTTAAAAAGATTAATTAATAGATTTTAATAAACAGCAATTGTATTTGAACTCTTATTTTGTCACTAGCCCAATACTTTGGTTTTAAAATAATCTGTTTTAGTGAACATCGGACATGGTGAACAAAATATCTGAGTCCGTAGAGGTTCATTAAAACCAGAGTTGACTATGTATAAAATAATGTTGAGAGTTTTCGACTTCGAGATTATTAAATATCTTGACGTTTTATGTGCCCTCGGACTAAAAAAAAATAGTTTTTAGCATTTTGTTTGTCCCCCCATCTCTCTGTCAGTTTATATGTTTACCTTGATTTTATTGTGAATGGACATTTTGGAGCACCTTGTTTGAATCTGTTTCTTTGCGGTCAACATTGATAATATTTTACTGTTATTAGTTTTATTTAATAGATATTTATAATTTTTATAAAAAGCGTCAGTGTCAGATAACATAACCTGGCGTATGAATACGGGAAAGTTTTATTTTTTAGCACCGCGTCTTACTAGCCGTTCGGGTTATAGACCTATGCCCTAATTAAGCTAATGGTTTTTAGGTATTAAGAAGGTTATATTAAGAGGAAATGTACCCACATTAGCGTCGAGATAAAGTGGAAAATAGTTTTGAAAAAACCTTAGTACACCCGAATGAGAGTTGAACCTCAATCTTCCGTCATCGGCAGTCTAGCCTAACACTAGAGTAGCGTGTTTGTTAGACCATTCGGTCACTGAAGCGGGTAATACGTGAAAGTTAGTCTAGAAACTCTTCTAGACGTTAGGTATGTTCATTCCTAAGAAAATTGGAGTATACCTAGGGGTACAGGTGAAATAGTTTGATGGGTTACGTTCAAATTTGATATAAGCTTATCAACGTTAAATGATCATGTTTCGAGTATTTTAAATTTTGATTATTACCCTCAAATTAGGTTAGTTTACTATTAAGTGATTTTTTTTTAAATAGCTCTGATGATTTTGTTCAAAATGGGTATCTGGAGAGTATTTAGTATAGTGAATAAGACTATATTTGTTTTTTGAGTAAACATTAATTTAAAGGTAGTTAACTAAATACGAGATTTTTAAAACTTTGTTCCTAACTATTAAAAGCCCACCAATCTGACAAAAACATTCATATGATAAGACATTTTGCCATATGACACAGTCCGACGAAGAATTTTATACGTTGTTTAAATCATCTTGCCGCACGCCGAACTGACTTTATCATATGACATTCTCTGACATGCATATGACATCGAACATATGTCCGACAAAGGTCTGTGCACGTCAGTTCTATGAGTTTTGCTCGTCTAACAAAACCTTCCCTGAAGCAGGTCATCCTATTATTACTAAGTAAAATTATTATATTTTTTCTCTCTCATTAATCTTATGAGCAATCTCTTGTTTGCTGTGATGCGACATGGCCATGTCGACATACGAAGAAAATCAAAAGTTTCTACACTTACGGGTGACATTTTTGAACTTAGTTTCATCTTTTTCTCAATTTATTAAAAAAAAACACTAAAATGTATCTTTCTTTGTACAGAGGATGCATCCAACACCTTCTTTGTCTGAACTCTTATTCCAATATCAGTAAAGAACAACTATTTAAAAGTAAAATAGCTATATCATATTCACATGACGCCATGACAGTAAGTGGAATTGAATTTTGTCCGGCATTCGTCACATCATCGTCGCTCACTGGGTCTAACAATTTGTCATATGACACCATAGGACGTTTTGTCAGATTGTTGGGCGACCGGCCTAAGGACAAAACCAGAGTCCTCCCACTCTCTTATAATATTTTCACAATCGACCCAATTAAATTTCGAGTTAAATTAAATCAAGCCTGAAATATTATTTATCTTTCAGTAGTCATACGGGAAAAAACTTTTCAACGTTATTTTAATTCTGATTTCCTTGCTCTCTACTTGGCAAATTCGTGAATAATTGTGTCGTTTTATAACCATTGAGCTTGCGCATTTGTATTTCTCCGAAGCGGTACACTATTCTACTTGCATTTCTAATGGGAGAAGCAATTATGAGACTTCAAAATAACTAAAACAATCATAATTTATTTTATAATGTTAGAATGTGACCCTTTTAAAATTACTTTAGCTGTTTAAAGAAGGCTAGATCTATGTTTATAACCATTTACTTTGATCTAAGAACTGTGATATTATTCGTGAGACGTCTTTTAAAATGATCTCATGTCAACTTTTCATAAACTCTTTAGAATGTAAGGGCTTTAATCATATTTGGACACCTTTTACCTCCATTATGGCCTGAACTATATTTTAAAGAAACCTTTAATAGCGTGATATTTCTAGACGTCTGCAACGTACCACAAAGCACCGGTAGGCGGCCCCCTCTACCAAATGAGCTCCCCTTTGACATTTTGACAAAATGCATATTAGTACGATTAAAACGCTGTTTATAATATGGGGCTGGAATAAAATATCGTGGTATTTTATTTATATTATTATTATTAGCACCACGTCTTGCTACCCGTTCGGGTTGTACGCATTTATTTATATTAAGCCATTTAGTTTGCGTTAACAAAATATTTATATTTAAGTCGCACCATTCAAAACTATCGTGCGTTGTCAAATGAAATGTTTTATTTATAAATAAAAGTATATTTCAAGAACTATTGAAAATGACATGTTGACGCTGTACCTATCAAGAGTCATAGGGGGGGGGGGGATATGAAAGAGAAAGGAGCCGTGGACAACTAAAGGTGGACGGACACCAATCTTCCCAGACGTTTCCGGCGGGCTTTAGGAAGATTGAAATAAGATACGGCCAGGATTGACTGGAGAAAGTGGCCTGTGGCTGCAATCGTGGCGAGATTCTACGTTTTAAACATACACAAAATATTGATTTTTTGCTCTCAACACTGGAAAAATACTATTATTATTATCTAATTGGCATTGATTCTAATTGGCATTGATACCAATGACAGCTGCAGCATATGTGAGTTGAATGCTCCACACACGAGGGCGGTGTTTTTGAACTTAATTGAGTACAAGTAAACTATTGTCGTGTGAGAGACTAGCTATAGGAAGATTCTAGTAGGAAGACAGTTACAAAGGTTACTAATACTACTTTCATATATTCATACGTCAAGTCATTGATCTTATTATGTCTCTTTTGATATAGAGGTTTAGTATCATCAATACCTATAAAATAAAAATAATTATGTAATAAACTGTTATCAATGTATACCAAAAATATTTTTCATTTTTTTGTTCTCTTTTTTACTACCATAATACAGTGAATATTAACAAAACTAGTAGCAATTCTTAAATATATTTCGACAGTAAAATTTTTGCTTCACATTAGTTTTAGCTAGTTTATAATTAATAAGATAGAAAAAAAAAGTCACATGAAATATATTTTATAAATTCAAAGTTAGAAGAGAATTGTGAGAAACATTCACAATTAATGTTTAATATTTACCAGTTGAAGTCAGCACAGTGTTAAAAAAAATAATATTGTAAATATAAATACATTAAAATAATATATTACTATTATTATTAGCACCATGTCTTACTACCCGTTCGAGTTATACGCACTTACGCTAATGTGTAATGGTAGGGTGATTGTGAGATGAAATGAAGGACCTACAGTCTAACGTGGGATCCGAACTACTGTGAAGGACTGGTATTCCACACATTTACAAGGTTTGTCAGAGGTGAAGGAAGGGTTTGGTAACCAGTAAAGTCTGTGCCGGGACCTAGGATTGAACGCCGGAGCCCAGCACAGAAGTCCGACACCTCACCCCAAGACCACCAGGTCACCTTAAATTAACATAAAACTATAGTAGGTCTACATATTACATGCTATACATAAGTTAAACAAATGTTTGACGAGAACCGGTGAAAGGGCGCGTGGGCATGTGCACACATTTTCTCCCAGCAACCGTTAATATTCTCCCGCTTAATCCGAATTTTCGCTAATCTGAACAAGATCCGGTCCCGTTAGCTTGGATTAACGAGGGTCTACTGCATTCCCGAAACCAGGAAGATAACAATGTCTGGGTGACTGCACGTCGTATTTTCCGTGGTATCTAATTCGCTTACCACTTCGGGATGAGTTAGGTTCTGTACGTAAACATTGCCCTTGAGGATGATGTGTATGGTTACATGAAAGTATTCCAAGTAAAGTAAACCAAGAAAATAAAGTAGGCCACTAAACTTAGGAAAACATAGTTCTGGCGACTGACACACCAGCCCCGGATATTAAAAGTGGGCATGTGGATCATTAAATGCATTAAATGAATGTATGTATTCATGATTATTCATTTAATTTTAGTGTATAAAAAAATAGATTTCAAGTTTAAAATGTTAAGAGGTCCACCTCGGTAAGTGAGAGATTGCCACGCAGATTCAGATCTAACTCAATATTTAATTATATGATACTTTATTTCAAAATATGATTCACGCTAAAATAAGGTATACATATTCATCAGGGTTATTTTTCCTTAATAACTCTATATTTTTTAGTTTTAGTACTATAAAAAAATGTTAAGATGTGACATTAGCCCATCTTTAACGACTTTTTAAACATATTTGCCAAGCTATGAGACTAGGCTTGATAAAAAAAAGAGCTTTATATTTAGCTTTCTTGAAGAAAATTTAGACATTTTTTATAGGTCCACTACAGAAAATTGTAAGATTTTGAGAAATAGCAGTGAAGTTTCTTCTTTACCTTGAGATAAGACGTTTATTATTTTTCTTTCCCTTCTTTCCTATTGGCAGGGCAAAGACAATTGTATGTGAAGGGCAAAAGGGAGTAAATTCTTAGACAGAATAGAAAAGTAGTTACAGAAAATGACACAAAACATTGTATTTTAAGAAGTGGGGCCTGGGAATGATTGATACTTTCTCGCTGAGCGATAAACTATTTATTACGAGTAAGAAAGACACGCTAGTTAATGGAAAAATCACCTAACTGTCTTGATCACTACTGGCAGTTCCAAACAGCATACTCGTATTGTTCTCCTGTTATTTTAAACGTTGTGCTTCATTTGTTTGTTGGATTATAATTTTACGCCTGTTTGTCTCAAATTAATATAATCATGAAAATATTACCTGTCAAAAGGAGGGATATCTATTTTGGGGGTAGGTAGTACTAATGAAAATACGTGGATTTAATCATTCTACTTAGTTCAGGGAGTAAGGTTCGATTGCTTACATCTTAATCTCAAATAATAATAATTATTATTAGCACCGCGGCTTATTACCCTTTCGGGTTATAAGCACAGTCTCAAATAAAACGATACATTGATTACGGTTTTTAGTGGAGTTAAATGTTAGATAGAGTAAGGAACCACATTTGATTTATTTTCCTATACATAGGGACTTAAATTGGCACACAGTAAGCAATGTATAATTAATTTGACTACAAGCTATTATCTACACACTACAGGCAATTCCCATGGATTTTAATCGCCAGATAATCCTCTAGCTTTTAAGTGGTGACATTGGTTATATTATCAGAAATAATGTGTTTATAATTTGAGAAGCTTCGTTTTACTTTACACGATGTAAAGGGACCAAATTTCAAATTTGCCTTTTACGAAGATTTTTGATTTTGATTTTTTAGCACCGTGTCTTACTACCTGTTCGTGTTACACGCTATGTACTAATTGCATTAATGTGTTAGGGATTAGGAAGGCTTAGTTTAGAGGAAGTACGCCCATATTTGTGTCGAGGGAAAGTGGAAAACCATTTAGGAATAATACCCTCAGTTCACCCGACTGCGATCGAATCTCGATCTCCCCGTCTTTGGCAATGTTGTCTATTGCGAGAGTAGCGCATTAGACCAGGCGGCCACTGAAGTGGGTCCTAGGATATTAAAGTTTTCTCCTGCAGCAGCATCTTGTTTCTTCTCAAGATGCGTGCCACTGCTCCCATTGTCCTTCGCCCGGGATTTAATTGTAACAATCTTTCCAGTTTGGTTGTGATTCCCGAGGCAACAAATCCGGTGGCTTGCTTCACGCCTTCTTGTATTTTACACATAATCTTCGATGGGGCTTCTGGGGCTGTGATGGTCTCAAGCAGATAAGCAGATGGTTGAAATTGCACTTCAGATAGGCCAGATCAGCCACAACAGTGCTAGAAGATGTCTCAGCCTTTGCCTCCATTATTGAGATATAATCCTCCTCATAAAATGTTTGGATTACCTAAAGTTAAGCATCATTATTTAAATACAGAATAAACTATAATATGTCAGAGTAAATTATTTCAGTCAATAAATCAGTTCACATTAGTTTTTTAATCCGTTTTTATAGATACGGATAACAGTGTAGCATTTGGTATGGACACAATACGAATACAATTAAATTAATATTATTGTTTCAATTTAAAGCTGCTAAAATGATAGTGGGAAGCATAAATTCCGATAACCATGAACAAGTAAAAAAAAGTAGTTTAGTAGGATAGCTAATGAAAAAAGAACAACCATACATGGGTAGCCAATTCGTAATGTCTTCCATTCTGTTTATTTGATAAAGAATAACACTACTTACTATGAGATGGAATAGTTATTGTTTTTCAAATATTCTAAGCAAATTTTGAACCATATTATTAAATTTAATGATTTTATCTATAATGAAACCTACATTTTTGGCGCACGCTTGCAGTAGATAGTTCTTCTGTCGGTCGTGAAATTGCCATCAGCACCTATCCATTGATTAAATAAAGCGCTTTTATTTGGTTTTTCCGAGGGTATTCTCACCACACGTATTATTACAAAATTTTCAACAAATGAAACTGCAGATAAGCTATTTGACTTTAGAAGAAAAAAAAGACACAGCCACGATGAAGGAATGGTGCGTAAACACATCGATAAACTATCGGAATATCCAAAAAAAGGCACCATACCATCAAATGTCCTCTGCACCCTGGTACAGTCCTCTGGAATTTACGCTCATTGGAGAATATTTTTCAAGGCTCAATTCTCAACCTTACTCCAAAAAGGTATGCTGCAATTTAACATTTATCAAAAACTGGACTTTCTCTTTCAACTCAAAATGCATATCGTATGTAAAAAAGAGAGGATTAAGCTGAAATAGGAACTTTAGGGCACTAGTTCATAAAATTGGCAAAAATCAAAAGGATATTAAATTATATGCACTTTAAAATTAATATATTCTCGTAGTAATAACATGAATTGCACGTATATCTCAGCTACCTATATTTTACGATCAAGGCAAATAAAAGTCAAATACGCAAAATCCAGTCCTTAGTGATGACCTTCTAGTTTGAGGACGAATAGAAACCTTGAAATACCCGTTGAGTTTTTCTGGGGGATGAGTGGGGAGGGGGGGAATTGAACTCTGGCCTTACAGAACCATCTCAACCAGTTTTTACCGCCAAATTTACCCCCGCCAGGCGCCAACACAAGTGGGACAGAACAGGAACCGGTCCAAACAGACGGGAACAAATTAAAGCTAAATGTGTAGTTGGACCACGGAAATTTTGGTATTTTCTAACAATTGAAAAAATAATTAATGAGCAAGAAATTCATTGCTTCTAAACTGAGCATGTATAGCCAATATCCTCTGAACCGAATACGGCCATTATTGATCTCTAACTATAATGCAATTGGGAACACTACACCATAGAAGACTCATTGATACTAAACCGAGAATTTTTAGTCGATCTCTTTGCGCCGAATTTGGTCCATACACTGTAAAAGATGGGAGAGAGGAGTGACAAATGCATGCTATTACTCGAATATTCTATAAACCAAGTCTTTGAAAACAAAACTGTTGGCAAGTGGGGGTGACACACTCACGTAGGCCTAATGGTCGCTGAGCAGTCAGGACCTGCTTTCATCATAAGCAAACATATTTTTAAAAATTAATAACCGAATCTTGATCCAATCATATTTTAATCATCCCAGTTCCTTAAGAAATGGAATAGCCGTACATGTGATATCGGATCGCATACGCACCCTGTTCAATACAGCAATAACGCTGAGTAAATAATTAATTAAATTTACATAATTGATTTAAATTATAGCCTGATAATACTCGTAGCTCACATCAACCTAATCAGTATAATATCAACACGCAAGAGTGGTGACAAAATTCCATAATTAACTATCCCCGCATGTAATGAGCCCATGTTATTACAAAAGTAGCGCCCTCCACGGGGCAAAACTAGTGGACAATAACATAATACCCTCTTTCCTTCTTTTGTTTAAGAGTCTGCTGACATTTCAAACAGTTTTATTGTCAAATCACAGGTTAGGTTGATAAATCTTTTCTGCAACCACGAGCTATTCCCCACCTACCTGGTATCACGACTAACCTTATCCCATTTATCCTCGTTGGGGTTCGAATTTCTGCTGGGTTCACTCGAGGAAGGGAGAGGAGAGGTTCCAAATTAAATCCTGATGGTGGTGGTTGGTTTTTACCACATTCTCTTTCCAAGCGAATCCAAATGCATTTCCTCTAATCTAACCTTCATATCTCTCCCTATCCTTTAGATCAAGTGGTTAGTTATTTTGTTGCTCTACGTCATATTACCCGTCACAGTCACACGCATATTTAGCACTCATGAGAAAGGAAGGAGGAAGGTAGAATTTAGATAAAATGTTGTGTGGAGAAAGTGTGACAAGCCATTTTGAAAATAAGCTCGCTCAGTACGCCTGAGTGGGATTCAAACTCTGACCTCCCTGTCACTAGAAAAACCAAACTAAAGGAAACTGACACCTTTATCTGTGTGGCCATTGGTGCAATCTTGGTCGCTTATAGCCTTTAGGTTAACTTACAACTCAAAAAAGTATTTAATTATTTTTTTATCACAGCGTCTGACTAATTGTTCAGGTTGTACGCATAGTTAAATTTAGAAGAAATGTATAATATTTAGCACCGCGTCTTACTACCCGTTCGGGTTATACGCTTTAAGTACTAATTACTCTAATGGATTAGGAATTGGGAAGATTGAATTAGAGGAAGTGAACCCGTATTTGCGTGGAGGGAGAGTGGAAAACCTTTTAGGAAAAACCACCCCCAGTTCACCCGACCGAGATTCGAACTTCGATCTCCCCGTCCTCAGCAGTTGAGCTCGACACGACAAGCGCGTTAGCCAACTACTCCACCGAGGCGAGTTAGAAGAAGTGTACCCGCATTTGTGGAAGAGGGAAAAACTATTTAGAAAAATATAAGGTAGGCCTACACCTGAACGGAATTAGAGCCCTGATCTAACAGTCATCGGTAGCCTAGTCTATTGTGAGAGTAGTGCCTTAGATCATGCGGCCACCGAACCAGGACTAAAAGGTTTGCGCTCATGGCTTCTGACTATACATCGTGTAAGATATGCAACTGGTCGAACGAGCTAACTAAAGAAAGGAGTAATAGTAAGTAGTCAGTGAAATGTAAAAGAGAAAGATACAGTGAGGCAGGTCGACTGGTCCAGCCACGGGGCCGAGGGATAGAGAAGCTGAGGTTGTGGCGCGCGTTCTCACGCAGACTTTGTCAAGTTGACGGCCAAGGTCGTTCAAAATCGGGGTCACAACGGACATATCTCACGCACACAAGCGTCCGCTACGATCCACACCGGGGAGCAAAGCCGTCTAGTCCGGTTCTCCGGTGACGGGGAGGTCGGGGCTCGAATCCGGGCTGAGTGCCCTGACTACTAGGTTGATGTGTTCCCAAATGGTTTTTCACTCTCTATTCAAGTCAATGTGGGTACACTTAATTTAAATTTTACCTTTATAATCCCTACCCCATTAGAGTAAATATTCGAACATACCAGTAGTAAGACGAGGTTCAAAACATATATTAAAGAAGATTGTTAGGCTTTTACGCTTACACTTTAAAATGTCAGTGAGTAAAGAAAATGGCTATAAAGTAATAGTTCGAAATGGTGACCTGGCGGTCTAGGGGTAAGGTGTCAGACTTCTGTGCTGGCGGCCGGGGTTCAATCCTCGGTCCCGGCACATATTTATATGATTACCAAACCCTTCCTTCACCTCTGACAAGACATCTTGTGAATGTGGGAAATGCCAGGCCTCCATCATGGTTCGGATTCCACGTTAAACTGTAGGTTCCCTATTTCATCTCACGATCACCCTACCATTACACATTAGCGTAAGTGCGTATAACCCGAACGGGTAGTAAGACGCGGTGCTAATAATAATAATAATAATAATAGTTCGAAATACCTTCTAGGGATTTAGCTATTATTACAAGACTGCGCATCATATCTAAGACAAACAAGATCAACTTGTAACACTGTGTTCAAATCAAGTTACGGTCATAAATACGTATATTTCGGGTTTAGAGTGGGAAAGAACCTTGGAAAAAAGCCACCAACGTATGCTCTGTCTAGCAATAGTAAATATGAGCTGCAACAGTGGTTCTAATGGCTTCACGCCTGCAGAAGTGGTCGTAAAATCTAATAGATCTTGCTTGTAATAAACTGAATCTTCGATAAGGGGGAGGTCAAGGCTGAAATCTCAGCCGGGTGTACTAGGAATAATTTTCCAAATTTTAATATATCATTGTAGTTTATCCATTATCCATTCACGTTAAGGCTGATGCATTTCCTCTGAGTTACCCTTTAAATCCTTAACTATTTAAACAAAGTCATTAATAATATTTAAGTTCAACGTACTTATAAAAATACATCACATCAACCGATAAAGGTTGGTCTCATCCAACAGAGGGAGCAGTAGTGAGGCATGCACAGTCTAGGAGTAATAGGTCTATTTATCTTAATTAAGTTGTTAGGCAGTGAACTCTAGTGAGAATAGGAATAACTAGCAATTAAATTGGTTTATTTGCTTATATTTATACACCTCTATTTTATTTTGTACCACATCTTACTACCTCTTTGAGCTATCCGCATTTAATTATACTAATGTGGTGGAGATAATAAAGGTATACTCTTGATGAAATGTAACAACGTTTACGTGGCAGGAGAGTGGAGAACCATTGTAGGAAAAAAAACTCACTTTACCCAACCAGTAATCAAACCTCAACCTCCCCATTACAGGAAAACCAGACTCGATGAACTTGACGCTTAGTACGCGGAACTACAGATGCGGATGATAAGCATCTTACTGGCCTATTAGGCTACATGCAGCTTGCACCAACTACTTATATAAGCATATTCTAGAGCAGGGGTCCCCAATTACTTTTGATGGAGGTCCACTTTAAAAACTCGACACACTTTCGTAGTCCAGCAAAACTTTAACAGTGCTAGCCATCCACGTCCATTACCCGCCCAGCACCGAGATATCATCATCATTTCTTCTGTTTATCGCTATCTCGTCAAGGTCCTTAAACAGTTTCTGTGATCCGGATTCGGACCGCGGTCCGCCATTTGGTAACCACTGTTTTAGAGTCTATCAGAAGAATCGATTCCTTAAGGTAGTGAGCAGACAATCTCATCCTAAATGCAACCGGCCAAGAATGAACCACTGTATCCTAGAACTCAATAGAGCACTCTTACCAATGCAGCGAGCTATTTATTCCGCCCATTTACCCCGGGAAATCATCTGGACGAGTAAAATTCTTGAAGCACTTTCACATGTGAACCAAAACATCTGCACCACGGCCCGCGGCAATGTATGGTGTCAGTAACCTGCAGTGATAATATACTAGATTATCACGGGGAGGATATGGTCATTACACGTATTTAATGACACACAGCATCTCTTGAGACCACATTGGAGCACACATACACATCAAGAGGGTAGACAAAGAATCGATCAAGTCGAATTCAATACAAATAAATAAAAGGACACACTTTTTAAATTTATCCCGGACAGGATCACGCGAAGGGAAATATCCACCCACCGCTGTATTTATGGCAGTTCCGAATCTATAAAACCACGAAAATAATCATCGATTATCTTAAAATGATTTTTCATGACTTTTTTTTTTTACGAATAGTAATCTCAACAGTGCTTGAATATTTGTCATGGGCATTGCAAAATTCAAACAGCATTATTTCTTTTAAGTTAAAAAGTTCCCGTTATAATGCCAATAGGTTTGATGTATAAATATTTTTTATAATAAATTGTAATAAGTTTATTACTTTTATTTACATCCTACAAATTTTGTAAAATTACTGCGTCTGGTTTCAGTGCACGTTGGTCCCGTCGGCTGAATATTTTGTGCGATGTCTAGAAGTGGTAAGTCTATTCTAGAACCTAACCCTGCTAGGATATACCCTCAGTTTAAAATGGATCAGCACCGTGAGAGAACCTCGAGTAAACTAAACTTGAAAGTATCTTTAATTGACTGTGAGTTATGTGATTCTTGACTGTAACCTCCATGTTTTTCAATACTAATCTCTCTTCATCTCTCTGCTCCAAGCGTTTTAGAAAACTTCGCTCTATGCTTCCATGTCGGGAAGGAGGGGAAGTGACGTCACCGTTCACGTTTCCGCTGTATAATTATTTCGAATATTTGGTATATTACTTTTTTTTTTTGCACCGCGTCTTGCTACACATTTGAATTATCCTCATTGTATGTAACAAGAGACAATTGTCTTCTTCTAAAAAAAAAAAAGAATTTAACGTGCGTTTTCTGAACCAATTGATTATTTATTCACACAGCTTACAAAATAATTTAACTCATAAATACACACGTCACCCAGTTCTCTAGCTTTGATCTATCACTGTGAAAGGGGACGCCCCAGTTTCACCATGGGATCAAACCCAAGACCCTTAGCTCATTAGACAGAAACGTTACTGACTGAATAAATTTATCAGAATTTAGATATAGTTGCAAGATATGGGTTTAAGATGTAGGATTGGCTACATAACTGCTAGTTTATAATTTGATCCGGGGTTCAATTCTAACAAACTGCATTTCTTGACTAGAAATTTTTGTTAATTTTATTTATAAATCCTCCCCCCACCCCTTCTTACTACTAGGACAAACAATTGGTAATTAACTATACCAATGGGGTAGGGATGAGTAAGTTAGATTTTAAAGAAAATGTACCCACACTTGAGTGGAGAAAATGTAAGCCACTATTTAGGAAATATCAGCAGCGATACACCCAGCTGGCATTCAAAACTTAAACTCAGTTAAAACAGATAACACGAAAACGATGCTTTCGCCCGCCTGCCTATTGATGCCAGATATAACGGAAATTCTTTAAAGACACCTGAAAGAGTAGGGCCTACTAAAAGAAGATGAATGAACCAAATATATTGATTATTTCAGTGTGACAAAACTGGCCGTTGTGGAAAAGCAAGAACTGCACTATTTAAAATAAAATCAATTTGATGAGTTTTATCTCAAAGGTTGTAGTTTTAAATGCTTCCAGCTGCTATAGCTTTATAAAAACAGGTTCTGTAAACTGGGCCTGCATGACTCACGTGATTCTGGCGAAAACGACTGAGACAAATACGTGACTTTCATGTACTTTTACTACACGACCAAGAAAAATAACGGAGAAAGACGTATGCGAGAATAGTAGAAACAAAACAAACAATAACTATAAAGTGCAAATCAAATTTGTTCCTACAAGTAGTAACTGATTAAAGAAAATTAAAATATTTTAATCACAAAATAATAAAACAAAATGTTTGTATATAAATTAATTATAATTCGATAAACGAATCACACCCAGATCCTTCTTATGTGCCATATTGACATGGTAAAAAACCTGTCACTTGACATATTTAGAGTAGTTCATCTTGCATATTCATACAAATCACTCTTATCTCTTATGTCACTCTTGACAAGTAGTAGTGTATATAGTCTGTCACCTCACTATATACCACAAACGTCACTGGACGCTGCACTTCGTCGTTCAAATTACTGGTACAGTGGACTACACGAACATATAAAGTAACAAACTAAACAAACCAATGCAAAAATAGTAAATATTTAAGTTAAGATAAAGTAACAAACTAAACAGCTGTTTAGTTTTTACTTTATCTTAACTTAAATATTTACTCTTTTTGCATTGGTTTGTCTCAGACCTGATGATGGCGTAATTACCGAAACATGTCATCCAGCCAAGAGTAGCAACAAATTATAAGGAGAGGAATTAAAACCACACAGATAAGGAACGTTACTTTAATTCAAACCTTTCAAAAACTCAAAAAGTTTCCTTTTTGGTTACACTTCTTTCATAACTATCAATTACTTATTTATATGATCTGTATTTAATACATAACTGATTAAAGCATAACCTGGATGACACACATGTTATTTCCATTAAATCTCCAATTAATCTTGTCTTGACAGTTAATACGAACAAATTTTAGAAATCATTTGACTCAAATAACAAGTCTCTAGCATTAAATCCTTTACACTCATTTATTAATTTTGTGAAATGTGTTACTTGTTAAGTCTTAACTCTCATTTTATTATGTTTCTTGTTGATTTTATACTGTTACTTGTTTTTTACATGTGTAAGTTTCATGAATAATAACCTAGTCAACTATTTTAAACTTTCTATCAATCATCTTTCTACTGCCATTGTTCAAATATCTTAAATATTACAGAATATGTCTTCCTTGCCAACATATTTTCAAACTATTTACTAGTATAATTAATCACTCAACTAATAAGTTCAATATGGTTGGCATACTAATTTACCTATTATTTTTTGTTTGTCATAACCTTCATAAAACCTAGTATCTTTATCTCAAGTATTCATATTTCTAAAGTCTTTAAATTATAATATTAATAAATCTAATCTAGTCAATTTGCTAGTTTATATTTTTCATTGCTTATCAATTAATCCTTTAATCTGCTACTACTTACTAGTGCTTCGCACAGATTTACTTTTACTTATTTTATGCTAATTAATTTCAGAACTTTATTACTTAACAAATTCAACGATTATTTTTTAGAAATGTTATTGTACCTGTTTTATTTAACTTAATTTCTTGATATATTAGTTTCTCTTTGAATAAATCATCTTCATGTTTTTTCTTAATTTATATTGTTCAATTGACCAAAGAAGTTGTATCAATTAATCTAATTAGCTGTTCCATACAAGTACGTTCTTTATATTACATAAAAATACTATTTAAAATATATGACTAAGGTTGGATTTATATTAAATGTATTCACATCTGGGTGAAAGGAGATTAGGAAACCATTCAGAGAACTCAACACCCAGTTCATCCAGCAGGGATTAGAGCCCCGACCTCTCCATCAATGGAATATCTTTCAAACCAAGACTGACGCATCTGTATGTGTGTCCAGTGGTGGGAATGATAGATACAGCAATAGCTTAGTTTTAGTTTTGTCCTGTTTACTTTTTGGCTTTTGTATTATTATTATTATTACATCAATTTTGTGGAATTTAATATAGCGGAAAATAAAAATGAAAATAATATTAACAATAATAAGTAGTTTATAAGAGCCGTTCAGTATTTAAGTGGTTAGCAAAGGGAGCTCGAGTTAATGCTAGGGCACAGAGAAGGAGGGAACAGATCCCCAGCCCCTAGGTTAAAGTTGTTGCACTCCTTTTCGAGGCTTTACTCCCTCAACGTTGGGATCGCTAGGTGCGACC